>LUFD01002236.1:29755-40592 GCA_003025255.1 Cordyceps pruinosa | reverse complement strand
GGCAGCGGCAGGATGCCATGCCGCTGCCACACCAGGCATCGTCCCCACCAATCACAACCCCACCAACGTCATGACGGGTGCCAGCTCTCCCCAGCCATCGCAGAGAACAACAATCGCCAACAAGAGTCGACCGCCGCTCGGGACGGCCATACGGCTCCATCATGGATTCCAAGTGAGCATGCGCGTCGATACAGAAAACTATCGCGGCTGCGCTAACCCCCGCAGGACCAGCAACATTCTCTCCCTGCCGTTTCGACGATCGGGGCAGCTGTCGCTCGCCACCACGATTCGCCAGTACATCAACGCCAAGTATGACCAGCACCCAGACATGTTCCGCCCGGATCTCGAGGCCATTGATTCGCTGCGTACCGATGCCATAAACGTCCGCGAGCCCCATACCAGCGGCGTCAAGAAGCTCCAAGCCTACGCAGCGCAGCTGGTCTGGATTGGCGGCAAGTTTCCGATCGACGTGCGTCAGACTCCGTACATGCTTGGCAAGAAACGAGGATGCTGACAGACGCACAGATCGGCGCCGAATTCACGTGGTACCCCGCGCTGGGGTATAATACCGAACGACCGATGGTCCGCAACAACCTCAAATACGAGCTCATGAACATCCTCTACAACCTGGCGTCGCTGTACTCGCAGCTCGCCCTCAACACGTCGCGCGCCAACACCGAGGGCCTCAAGACGGCTGCAAACTACTTTTCGCAGGCGGCCGGCGTGCTCTCGCACATGAAGAGGAGCGTGCTGCCGGAGCTGCGCATGTCGGACCCGCCCGAGGACATGGACGAGCACACCCTCGAGTCGCTGACGCAGCTGCTGCTGGCCCAGAGCCAAGAGTGCTTCTGGCAAAAGGCCGTCATGGACGGCTACAAGGATGCCTCGATTGCGAAGCTCGCCGCGCGCGTCTCCGACCTGTACAACCTGGCCGGCGAGGCGGCCGTCAAGAGCGAGGCCATCAGCAGCGCGTGGATCCACCACATGACGGCCAAGCATCATCACTTTGCCGCGGCCGCGCAGTATCGAGCTGCTTGCGACTGTTTGGAGAAGAGAAAGTACGGCGAGGAGGTGGCGCGTCTCCAGGACGCTGTGTTGTGCGTCAACGAGGGCATCAAAGAGACCAAGGGCGGATACCTTAACAAGATTGTGGTCGAAGACTTGAATGCGCTGAAGCGAAAAGTGGAAGAGGATTTGAAGCGAGCGGAGAAGGACAACGATATAATCTTCCTGAGTAAGTAGGAGCCGCATGGATGGTTGGAGCCGCGTACTGACAGGTGCAGACATTGTGCCGCCAAAATCAGAACTGAAGATTCTTGAACGAGCGAATATGGCCGTTGCCCGAGTCCCGAAGCAAGTTTCGGATCCCTACGAGTTTTTCGGAGACAAGGCCGAGTTTGGGCCCGCCCTCTTCTCTCGCCTGGTGCCCTTCTCGGTACACGTTGCCATTTCGATATACGAGGAACGCCGCGACCGAATGGTGGATCAAAATATCATACAAGAACTGGAGACAATGACGGAAGAGTTGCACAACGCCTTGGCGACCCTCGGACTGCCGGGCTCTATACAAGCTCTGGAGAAGCCTCTCGGGCTACCGCCTAGCCTCGTGCAGCACGCCGAGGAGATTCGGCAGGCGGACGCAGTCAATAGAATTCACAAGTCCTTTATCGACATTGATAAGCTGCGGGCTGCCGACATGGCCATTTTTGAAGAGGGTGTCACGGCACTAGCGGCGGAATCTGATGAAGACCAACAATTACGCGCCAAGTATGGAACTGACAGATGGGCTCGGCCAGATAGCAAAACCGATTCGCAGGGCGCAAAGCTCTGGAACCACGTCACGGAGATTGAAAGCTACTTTGAGAGTAGCTCAAGCAGCGACGGCGTGGTGCGCGAGAAATATGCAGCCAACGAAGACTTACTGGGGATCCTGTCTGGCCCCGACCGCGGGATACAAAATTACGTACCCTCTGGTGGACAGATGGACATGCGCGAAGATCTCAGAACGTCAATGGGCAAGTTGCGCGGCGCGTATAGTGACGCGGTGCGCCTCGAAAGTAAACGACGGGTCAAGGTCAAGAACTTGAAGGAGAACACCAAGCGTGATGACATCAAGCCGGAGATCCTCAAGGAAGCAGCCAGGCTGGAGCGGACTTATCCAACCACCAGCATTGTACCAGCACATTTCGAGGACTTCTTTGACAAGAGGCTGGACAAATTATATGAACCAGAAATCGAGGCGCTAGGTAAGGAGGCAAAGGAGCAAGAGCAACTAGTGGCGCAGCTACAAAGGGCGAACCGCGAGTTTGAAGCACAAAAACAAAAAGGAAGCTCTCGTGCGAACCGCGAACGCGAGCAGGCGCTGCAGAGGCTGGATTCGGCATATTACAAGTATAAAGAGATTCTGAACAACTTGGATGTGGGCCGCAAGTTCTACAACGATCTCAGTAAAATTGTCGGACAAGGGTTCCGGGATGTGGCCAAGTCGTGGGCTGCGCAGCGGCGGATGGAAGCCCGAGCCTTGGAAGAGTAAGCCTGTCCTTGACACGAGGGCGTTACGCGTGCTAACAGCTGCTAGGGAATTGAGCATGCCGACGTTGTCAAATTTGAACATATCGAGAAACCACACGCCAGTGCATAACGCGCCACCGCAGGGCATGTATCAACAAACACAGCCCCAGCAGCTGAGCTACTACGCGGGCATGCCGCAGCAGGGGCCAGGTCCGGTGGAGGCGGCGGCCATTCAGTCGTGGGCAGGCGCGGGAGGGAACGTGCAGCAGCCACAACCTATGCCTCCGGTGGCCAACCCGATGGGCAGCATGTGGACGCCCGGGGCAGGCATCAAATTTGGAGCCGGGCCGTCGCAGACAGGCGACGGTGGCGAGGGGCAGCAGAAAGGGCAGGGGACATGGAATCCGAGCTCGGGCATTAAGTTTGGGTAGCGGCGATGTGCATACTATTTAGGCAGATCTGGAAAGATACTGAACTGTTGCATGGTGCTGAGACAATGCAAACCTTGGGGATGATGCTGATATGTAGCCATGTATTGCGGAGTGTTGAATCTGAGGATTCCAAGTAGATTAAAAAATATTCTTCATTCAGAGCAGAAATCAACTAAGCGAAGCAGGGAGATTTGATGTTATTCAGTAGCTATCCCATGCTGAAACTCCAATCTAGATGAACAAGCATTACTAATGGAACAAAGGAAAGATCAGTAATGAGCGCGTAGCGGGTATTTCAGACGGTATCGTCCCAAAAGAAAACATAAAAAAAGCATGGTCTATATGCGAACGCAGAAAAGCAGCGTACAGAATACAAAGCAGGGAGAAGCCAGAGTCCACGACGAACCCTGCGTCCCGATCAACGACCACCGTTGGTCTTGGCCTGCTCCTTGGACAGGGCCTGCTGGGCGGCGTTGAGCTTGCCAAACTGCCACTCGGGCAGCGTGATGCCGGTCTGCTCGTTGATGGTGGTCATGAGCGGGGGCAGCATCTGGTAGACGTTGCGCATGGCGTCTGCGGGATCCGCGGCGGCGCCGGGCGCGGCGCCGGGCGCGCTGCCGGTGTTCCAGACGGAGATCTTGGGCTCGAGGCCGCGAATGGCGGCGGCATTGGCCTTGGCGAGCTCGACGTACGTGCCCTTCTCGATCATGAGGTACTGCAGCAGGCCGGCGGGCCCGCCGAACGCGGCGGACATCTTGGCGTAGGCGTCGGCCATGGCGGCGACGCCCTCGGCGTCCTTGAGGCGGCGGACGATCTCGGCCTCGGCGGCCTGCTGGGTGGCGTAAGCGGAGGCGTCGGCCTCGAGGCGGATGCGGTACGTGTCGGCGTCGGCGTCGCGCTGGCGGGCCTCCTGCTTGGCGCGGGCGTCGGCGGCGACCTCGTACGCGGCGGCGTCGGCGGCCTGCTGCTTGCTCTCCTTGGCGATGGTGGCCTTGACGAGGTCGGTGGCGCGCAGGCGCTCGAGCTCGGCGGCGGCGCGCTTGATCTCGACGTCGCGCTTGAGGTCCTCGTCGGTGGCCTGCAGGCTGCGCTGGGCGGTGACCTTGGCGACGTCGACGTCGCGGTCGAGGGCCGTCTGGCGCGTGGCGAGGCGCGCGACGGCCTGGGCGCGCTCGATGTCGCGCTCCGTCTTCTGCACGGCCGTCTCGGCGTGGATCTTGGCGATCTCGCGCTCCTGCTCGCCGCGCCGCTTGGACTCGCCGACGTTGCCCTTGAGCTGCGCCTCGGCGACGTCGATGCGCGCCTGGTTGGTGGCGCCCTCGTGGGCCTTGCGCGAGAGGGACTCGAAGTAGACCGAGTTGGGGGCGTCCTTGAGCTCTTTGACCTGGGGGTGGTGTTAGTGGGCTGCCGTTCTTGGACGGGGTAAGAGGGAGAGAGGGAGGGACGTACGTTGGAATTCCAGATGCGCAGGCCAAACTGGTCGAGCTCGCCCTGGATGTTGCGGAAGATGCGCTTCTTGAACATCTCGCGCTCGGTGAAGATCTCCTCCATGGTCATGCTGGAGACGAGGACGCGGGTCTCGCCCTCGATGATGCCCTTGACGATGTTGGCGACGTGGCGGCGCTTCTCGTCGCGGCTCTCCTTGTCGTCGTCGCCCTGGCAGAGCAGCATGGCGTACTTCATGAGGGCGTCGCCGCGGTCCTCGCGGGCGCGGTCGTCGTCTTCGCCGGCGGGGCGGGGGGCGGCGCCGGCCGGGGCGGCCTCGGCGGTGGTGTTGGCGCCGCGCGAGGTGACGTCGGGCCCGACGGTGAAGACGACGGGCAGCGCGAACTGCAGCTTCTCCTTGGTCATGGCGAGCAGGTCCATGGCGTAGTCCTGGGGCTGGACGCTGAAGCGGGTGCAGCGCTGCAGGGGCCAGACCCAGGCGGACTTTGTGATTTTGACATTCTTGATGCCCATGCCGGTGATGGCGAGGTACTCGTCGGGGCGGGAGACCTTGTAGGACATGGTTGCGGTGGTGGTGGTGGTGGTCGGGTGTGAAGGAGAGTACGGTGTAAGTGGTGGTGGTGATGGGTGTAAGTGGTGGTCTGTGTTGGTGCTGGCTGCCACAGCAAGATGAGTGTGGTAGATAGGGTCTATGGTAGGAAGTGAAAAGGAGGAAAATAGGCTGCGACACTACCTGGTTTTATATCTTTGGATGGATGCCTGGTGTGGCATAACTGCGTCTGCGGCTGAGCATGGAGTATGCTGGCATCCTGTCTGTGGAAGGTCTGGGAGCTCAGAGCTCGGGAGCTGGTGCCCCGCCAAGACGCCCGGGGGAGGAGAAGGGGCGGATTGGCGGGGATAAGGCGAGGCTAAACATCAGGTAGGACTGATTCGGTATGTGGAATTTGGTGGTAGGTAGGCGAGGCTGCTTCAGGATGTTGCAGGGCGAGAGGGAGGACGCCTTGGCGCCACAGACAGCTAGCACGTGGGGTCTATCGGGAATATAGGCACGTCCTGGACGGCGTTTTATTTTTCTAGGGTACATTGAAGGGTGTCTCTGGGACGCTAGAATTTGGGCGATTTTTCTAGACGTGGTATTGAAGGCTGGAGAAAATCACTGGTTGAGAACGGCGGCTCTGCCGGTGACGGGCCCAATGAGACCGTGTCTCGGTAGACAGAGGCTGTGGTGGCGCAGCAGCTCGGGCTGCCGGTGCCCAAGTAGCATTCCGCCCGCGTACCACGGCAAGGTACCGTGCAGGCAGGCTTCAAGGGTTTCACAGGGCAGCAGCTCGCGTCGGACAAGCTGCGTGTTTCAGCGTCACAGAGTCTCCGCGGGAGCTTTGTAGCGGCTGCGCCCAAGCAGGAGTGAATGGGCTCGACGTACTCAAAGGCGTTGGTCGAGGCTGTGTTGGTTGGTTCTACACGAACAAAGCGTTAAAGGGGCAGTGATATCATGCTGCACCGTGTACTGCAGACAGGCAGCAGTAATGCCATGTTGCACCACGAGGTACTCACCCACTGTCCTCCGTTGCACCGGCAGCCTGCTGCATCCTCACCACACCACCAACCACCAACCACCACCAACATGCCATTGACCACCATGAATGACATTTCCACCGTCATCCTGCCCCCACCGAATACGCCCTGTCACATCTTGTGACCAAGTCCCTTCATTAGTACTAGGTATTAGGGGCCTAGCCTGCCAGTTGTCATGTCCGCCCTCGGCCCGCCACCAGCGCTACCATCGGCCATCCACACACCACCACACCCTCCGCGGCGCTCACTCTGTGCCGAATCGCGAATGGCGACCCTTCGGGCGGTTAGCGTGCCTGCTCAGCCTCATGAGCATTGGAAACGTTCTTCATTTACACATATCTTCATAAACCCATGACGTTTCTATATACAGTTTGCCGCCTCCTCACCAACCCCTCATCGGTGCACGTGACACACCGCTGATGCAAAAAATATCCTGACTAGCCTCGCCTCGCCTCGCCTCGCCTCGCCTCATCTCCTCACCAATTCCAAGACACCCTTCTACTTCCGAATCCATGCAATCCCCGAACTGAGCTTGGCTTCTCCCTCAGCCCCCGCCACAACAACACCCCCTTGCTACCTCCCCTACGCATACCGGTGCAGATTGCTGCCCGTCCGCGCCACCGGCATCGGTGTCTGCATTGGTGCCATCGGTGGCGCTGGCGCTGGCGCTGGCGTCGCGGGAGTCTGCCACGTCTGCCGTGACAGCGACACACCACCGCCTCCGCTCTGCCTCATCGCCGTCGCCGCCATCCTCGTCTGCTGCGCCCCGACCGCGCGCCGCCGACTCGCCCGCCCGCGGCAGCAGCACACAGCCACGGCCAGCGCCGCCAGCAGCGCGACGCCGGCCACCACGCAGATGACGATGAAGGCCGTGCGGTTGCGCCGGATCCACGACGCCGCGTCCCCAGCACCTCCATTCGTCGCGCCGCGCCCGCCGCACCGCCCGCTGTAGCACCGCCGCTCGCCGCCGCCGCACGGCGTGCCGTCCCGGAAGAACTGCGCACTCGCCTGGCACGTCCCGCCGTCCGCCAGGCCGCCGCCGCCGCCGCCCGTCTGCACGCAGTTGAGCTCGCACCCGGTCTCGCTGCACGCCTCGGCCGTCACGTTGCCGCCGCCCGCGCTGACCGTCTCGGTGCTGTTGTTGGGCGTCAGCAGCGCCGAGCACTGCGCCGCGCGCGACGTGCACACGCCCGACGCACACGTCAACCCGGCGGCCCCTCCGTCGCCGCACGCCTGCCCGTCCGGCAGCTGCTCGTCGCGCGGGCAGTCGGCCGCGCTGCCGGAGCACGTCTCCTGCGGGTCGCACAGGCCGACGCTCTCGCGGCAGACCTGCCCGCCGGGCGCGAGCGCGCACTGCGCCGTGCAGCAGCGCTGCGTCGACGGGTCGCACACGGCGTTGGCGGTGAAGCGGCACGTCGTCGGGTTGCAGCAGCGGTTGTCGCCGCAGCCCTCCGGCCCGCCGCAGTCGCACTCCTCGCCCTCGTCGACCACGCCGTTGCCGCACACCGGCGCCGACACGGTCGGCACGTCCTCGTTGCCGCGCATGCACGCCGTGTTGAGGTTGCCGCGCCCCCACGCCGCGCACACCTGGCCGACCGAGCACGGCGAGAACTCGGTCACGCGCGAGCTAACCGACGGGTTCATCATGTACTGCCCGCGCGCGTCGCAGCTGCTGCCGCTCAGCGGGCAGCACAGCCCGTCAGAACCACCGCCGCTGCCGCAGCCCGCCGTGCAGTCGTGCACCGCGCCAAAGTTGTGCCCGAGCTCATGCGCCAGCGCCTGCCACTCGGCCGCCGTCCGCGCCACCACGTTGGCGCCCGGTGTCGACCGCACCGCGCCGCGCACCAGCACGCCCGGCTGGCACACGCTGCGGATCCACGCGATGCCCACCGTCGACCCGGAGTTGCACGCCGTCAGCAGCGTCCACGCCGCCGCGCGGTCGTCGAACCCGGCTTTCCACCGCGAGAACTCGTTGAGCCGGTCGCCGATGGACAGGCCGGATCCGCATCCCCGGTTCCACGCCATGCCGCCGTCGCTCGGGCACGCCGCGTCCGAGATGGTGATGTTGCGCACCCGCAGCTGCACGTTGAACGCGCCCTCGTACACGCGCGACGCCGTGCTCACCTGCGTCAGGATGTTGCGCCGGAGGTCCTGCTCCGAGCCGAACTGCGCCGTGTACGTGCAGTCGGTCGCGATGCCCAGCAGCGCGATCGCGCGCGTCGACGGGCACCCGCTCGTCGAGCCCAGGCTCTGCAGCAGGCTCTCCGTCGTGTCGCCGCCGCCGCCGCGCTGGCGTCGCTCGAGGTTGTTCCCTTCCATGTTTTCGCGGAGACCGCACGTGGGTTCCTCGTCACGCCGGGCGAGCGCGCCGCCGTCCTCGTCAACGTAGCGCCAAACGACGTTGTACGGCCGTTCGGCCGCCGCTGCCACCGCTGCCACCGGCACGCCCTCCTCAGCGCGCGTCGCGCGTCGATAGGTCGAGTCTGTCTGGATGTGGTACTCGAAGCCGTCCGTAAAGTACGCCCCCTCTAGAAGCGGCACGCCGCCGTCGCCCACGTGTAGCGAGACGCGTGCCCACTCCTCCCCGCGACTCCCGTCAGTTTGCCCGCTGCCGCTCGTAGATGCCGTGCCGTGGTACGCGAGGTGCCCGCCTGGCGCCGTCTCGGAGCTGCGGACCGACCCGTCGGCGCGGACGCGGTGCACCGTCACGGGCTGTGCGTAGATATCCTCGTCGCGCTGCAGGGACAGCGTCACCCTCCGCGGCCGCCGCGTCGTCGTCGTGTCGGACAGCGTGAACGATACGGAGAGCTGCGAGGGCGCTGCATCCTCGGCGAGTGTGGGTGTAAATGTGACGTCTTGTGCGGTGTGCAGTAGTTTTGGCTCGGTACGCCAGCCCACGTGATCCCGCAAAGTGCCGTAGCTGATAGTAGGAAGACTGACAGGAGCTGTGCGTATACCAGGGTTCTTCTGATGCTAAAAATCTTCATGTCCGAAAGGATAACCATAGGTTTGTGGATGATCGTCAACGCAACCATCTATATCTATACATGCATAACACGAAAGAAGAAGGTGGGTGTGCGGGCTGTCCTTTTTATAAAAAAGAACCATTTTAATAAGCTTCTTTTTATTCTGCCGATCTAGAAATCCCCATACACCTCCATCTGTCGAGCTGCTGAGGGGGGGGGCCAACGTCCCATCCATCCCGCACACTGCGCCTCGGAATCAGCACAAGAAAGTTTCATGACACGCCCAGCTCCAGCAGCGGGAGGAAGAAAGGCTCGCCATAGGCTGCGCCAAGACGAAAGTAAGTGAGAAAAAAAGGAGAACTGGCGCGCTTGTCAGAGGTCTTGCATCTGTCGCTGTTAGAGTTGGGAGCGTCGGGGTTGGCCTCCACCAATGGGACAAAGACGCCAAGAGAGGTGATGCAAGTCGCGGCCAAGACAAGAGGCTCCGCCGCGCTGGCAGTGCTGGCCAAGCCGTTGGCTTTTTTTCCCCCTTTCCCCTTTGGAATTATCAAAAGATTTATAAGCTCCCGCGGGTTTCTTTTCTCCGATGAGTGGGTGGGCAGCTGTCAGCCTCACCGAATGCCTACCGGCTTTGTTGTAGACGGCCATGGTAAATCCGAGCCGAAGGCCAACAGCCTTGAGCGTCAGCACACACATATTTCGTAGTCGTCGAGGTCTTGAAGTGGTATGTGAACCCATCGTTCGTCTCTATATGCTACTGAAACCCGTCCTTGACGTGCTGTCCTAATGCGCCCGTCTTGGCACAGGTTAGGCTTTCTGCCCAGATGTCCAGCCACGTTCGCTTTTCCCGGCTTCTGGAGGTGGTTCTCGACGTTGTGCGATGACTGCAGTGGCAGACAAGAGAAGGGAAAAACTAATAATAAAAGAAGAAAAGGATTGCGAGATCGGAGTGCGGGGTGTTGGAGCAAATAGCATCGCCGACTTTGCTGCGCAATCTATCGGCTTTTTCCATCGGGGTATCTGGACCGGCTTGCCTGCTCCGCCACCGGCTTATGTCCGATGCAGTAAGCGATTTATCGGCGCATTGCATTGATTCACCATTACTCTGGTATCCCGTTCCTCGTCCTCTGATCACGTTTTGCCTCTTTGGGCGACCTTCCCACGCCCCCCGGGGGCGAAGCAGGTGGGAGGGCCGACCATCCACTGCCGCGTTCTTCATCCGACCCCCGACCCTATCACAGAACGATCCGCTTCCATGTCTGCGCACAACTGAGTCGTTTTATTCTTCTTCTGTTCTTCTGTGTGATAAACAGTGGCGGAGGCGTTCACGTCCGGATGCTGACTCGCACCACCATGCCCCAGCCCGTGCTGCTCTCCCAGATGCCCATCTCGTTCTCGCGCCGAAAGGTCACCTCCTCCGCCGTGATTGTCATCGACACGTCGTCCTCGACCTGAACAGACGCCGACGTTCTGGAGGCCGCCGGCGTGGCCGTCGTCGTCGTCAGCGGTGGTGGTGTGCTTCCCCCACTGCTGCCGCCACTGCGGCCGCCGCCAAGTATATTCCACCTCGACCGGGCCTTCTTCACCTCTGCCACCCTAGCTGTGACGGTCGGTCTGTCCACCGCGACGGCCACCCTGCGCGCCGGCTGCAGGTGCCTGGCCAGCCGCACGGCGAGCTCCTCGTCCTTCCACCACAGGCCGTCCTCGTCGCTGACGCCGGCCACGCCGCCGCCGCCGGCGTCCTCGCCCCAGCGGCCCCAGCCGTCAAACTCTGGCTCTGGGCGCCCTCCCCCAACACTCGCCGTCGCCGCTGCCGCAGGCTGCTGCTTTCGGTCCTCCCCCGCCGAGGACTTGGCGTCCGGGCGCGTTCGCACCCGCACCACGGTGTGCGTCTCCCCCGGCCGGTCG
>LUFD01002236.1:234-10243 GCA_003025255.1 Cordyceps pruinosa | reverse complement strand
AAAAAAAAAAAAAAAAAAAAAAAAAGTGCGGTCACACCGGCGTAGGCCCCGGACGAAATCCGTGTCGCAAACCCTTGTGCGCGCCCTTGCCGCTCGCCAGCCAATGAGACGAGTACCGCGCCTCATCTTTCACCACAGCATATCGAGAGCGATCCCAAAGAGCCCATTATGCCGCTTTTGCGGGCGCCATTCGAAGTACATTCCTTGTTCGCAAATCCCTACCGAGCGTGGCAAACCGCTCCCCGCTGACCGCACCCGGCCAGTAGAGTCGGGCGACGAGAGAAGCTACGATGGAGCCGCCCGGATCTGTAGACCGTTGCTGCCGGAAGGGAAAACCCCGTAGATCAGGCATGGCCCCTGTACGCGCAGGCGGGCAAAGAAATAAGACCATGTCTTCAGCTGCTGCGGACAAGCCGCATGCGTTGACGGTTGGGGATGCGGCGCGTTTCTGCAGTCGGTTGGAGACGGGTGAGGCCGATGCACCGCACTTGCATGGGCACTGAGCATCGAAATTCGGGAGGCTTTTTGACATTTGTTGCTTCAGATCCCGGTCATGTACCCGCCCCCCACCGTTGAACGCTTGCAGTATGCATTACTATTGAATAGATGTGCCGGCCCTCCCATCGTCGGCCTGCTGCCAGCGGCTCGCTAGGTTGTCTGGGGGCTCATCCTCCTGAGGGCCAGGCGAGGCGAAGGCAGGCAGACATGAAGCGAGCAACGCCGTCGTGCATCTTGGTGGGGTGGGCGGCTTATGAATCGAATGCAGCAGCTCGCTGTAATCGTCGCAATGTTCGGGGCCCCGATCAACGTCCCAGCTGGGGAGCTGACGTATCATTACACGAGGCCTATATACACGCATCATTCATCTCCCAAACGGCCCGTGCTAATCGCCCGTGTTCCGGCCCAAGTCCCGCCGCACGCGCCAGACGCTTGAGCCCACCGGCCGCTTCTGGTTGCCCTGCAGGATCTCCAGCCACGGCACCGCCGGCGGCGCGTCCTCCCCGTCGGCGGCGTTCTGCGCCGCGCCACGGCCGGCGTCCTCCTCCCCCTCCTCCCCCGCGCCGACCCCCTCGTACGTCACGTCGACGTCCACGCGGTGGCCCTCCCTCGGAAGGCCCGCAGCCGCGCGCCGGAAGAAGTAGTCCTCGGCGTAGGCCCACGTCGGCGCGTCGAACCTGCCGTGCACGAGGATGACGTCGTGGCCCTGGACGCGCGCGCCGCGGATCTGCGTCTCCGGGAGCGGCGAGAGGAGCTGCAGCTTCTTGCGCGCGGCGTCGATGCCGCGCACGAGCGCGAGCCCCAGCACGCGCGAGTGCCGAGGGTCCAGCGTGGCATCGTTGGTGTTGGCGACCATCGGGAGGCCTTCCGGTGATGGTACGATCCGTAGTCCTTCCGCGCCGGTTGCCGTTACCGCATCTGATGTCGCCGCCGGTGTCTCGCTCGACGCTCTCTCCCGCGCTGCAGCGGCAGCTTCAGCGGCATCGGGTTGCTGCCGGGACGGCGCGCTGCAGTATCCGGCAATGATGTCACGGAACGCCTCGCCGTCTTCCACCTCCACCACAGCCAGAACCATGCCGTTGATCGCCGCTGCGAACAGCTCGGGCGGTGACTGGTAGTCGTAGGAGAGGATGCCCCGGATGCCTCCTCCTCGTGTCGAGGCGTAGCGCACCTCCCATGGCGCGACAGCCGAGAGCGGTCGGGAAATCCAGCGCAGGACGGATGTGCCGGAGGGCGAGGCATCGGCCTGGTGGAAGTACGACATGGCTTGCATGGCGCGTAATTGGGATCCTGTTCTCGCCGTGTACTCGGAGGGCTGCGAGAGCAGCGTTACGAATCCATTGCGCGTGGCAGACCGCAACACGTCCACCACATCCACAGGACCGTCTTTTGACATGTAGACGACTTGGGAGGGCATCATGCTCGTGATCAGCTCTACTAGTAGATCCAGACCCGTCCCCAAGACCCATCCCGGCGTATTGATCAGCAGCGGACAGTTCCGCAGTGTCCTGCGATACGTCTCGTACAGGTCCGTTGCGCACCGCGTGTACAGCGACGGCGACATGGCCGGCGAGACGGATGCCAGTGCGTGACTGCGTAGGACTCTGTGGCCGGCATCGCGGTGCATCCCCGGGTGCGAAAACGGGACGCCAAAGTTGGGGCGGGTGACGTGAATGAGAGAGACGGTCCCGGCCGGCGCGTATTCGGGCTGGCCGGGGTCGAGATCGATTACGGCAACCCCGGTGATTGCTTGGGACGCGGCGGCGCTGTCAGAAGTGGTGAGAAGGCGATTGGTGAGCAGCTTCGAAAAGGTGGATTTGCCGGCCCCCTTGGGGCCGCATATCAGCGTGGAAAATTGGGCGCGCTGGTCAACGTTTATAGCACTTGTGATGTCAGAAATCACTTTGTTCCACTCCGGTGGTGAGTTAAGTTCCTGTATAACGCTCCTCTTAGGGGCATCCTCAGAGGTACAGAGCTGTACCGGTTAGTTGCGACCCCTTCGACGTTACGTGCTGGCAATACTTACTATTCTAAACGTGTCTTCCGCGGAAATAACATCGCTATCTTCAGGACTCCTTTCATCCTCGTGCCATATCCGCTGGTATAGCGGTGACAGGGAGGAGAGGCAGAGCAGCGACCCGTCCGTCCCCGTCCCCGAGGTGTCGTTGTGCAGCTCGAGGCGAGTCTTTTCAGAGGTTCGGAGAACAGGCAGCGCATGGCAGTGAGGGGCGTGAATCCAGTGGATCGTTTCCGCCGCGGTCAGCGTTGCGCCAAGGACAGAAAGCTCACCGGACCGGACTTTGATGCCGAAACTGCCCAGGACAATGAAGCGCTTCACATGGTCAGTGTATGGGCTCCCTGTCGCAGATGGTGGGAAGTGCATCTTACTTCGCCACTGGCTAGCCGTAGCTCGTTGAAACCGTCTTTATGTTTCCTATAGTTGTGTTTCCCTAGCCGGAACGACGAGTAGGGGACGACTTTCGGTGTTGACGCGCCACTCTCCGGTGTCCCACCACCTTTGTCCGTGCTGCACGATGCAGGTTAACCAACCGCGGTACAGGCTGCATAGGAACCCCAGGCTCACCTGCGCTTCGGCGTGCCGCCCTCTCGACGAGCAGCGGAAGCGGTCTTGGGCGAGCCGATGCCCCGGTCTGCGGCCTGCGCGACCCGCTGCAGCACACTGAACTGGTTGCCAGTTCGTTGCTTAGGCTCATCGTCGGGGGATGGGCTCTTCTCGTCAGGCAAAACGGTCGCGGCGGCGAGCTGGCGGCGAGCAGACAGAGCGCTTACGGCCGCTTCAGGATGAGAATGGTTAGAAAGGCCTCCAGTGTATACGTCGCGGTGCTTGTGGTGCTAGGTGTGGACGGCACGTGAAGACTCACATTGTGGCGGCTCTTGTCCTTCTTCCAGCTTTCGACGCTTGCTAGCCGACATTCTAGGTCCGGTAGCGGCAAATAAACACCGAGGGGCTCTAATTGTAGCTATGTATTTTACAGACCGTTGGTATGAAAGTCTCCTGCGACTTTGAGGAACATCGCGGGTTCTTGGAGAATTGTTATCGATAGAGAGTCCCCGCTAAAAATTCAAGTACACCATCACTGGCTGAGAGCATGGGTGCTGACAAAGATAGCAATGCATTTCTCTAAAATGCCGTATCCCTCAAGAGCCCTGCCTTTATAATCAGCCAAGAATCTCATCCAGTATAAGGAAAATCGTAGTCAAGAGGCCAGCCGTCGTTGTTTGAATGAGTGTGTGCACGGGCCACTTTTGCCCGTGCTGAAATTTGCGGGCGGTGGGTGGGCAAGGGAATTGATGGTAGATTGCGCTTGCAGGAAAAAAAAAGTTTGGCTCGCCTTATACCTTCACTCTTCTACAACTCACTCTTCTACAACTCCATTGCCCTCGACACAACACCTCACGGCCCTCCCGCAACGCGCCAAAATGGCACCGAAAGAGCCCTTCAAGGTTCATTCGCTCAGCAAGCACATCGAAGAGACCAAGAAGGGCCTGAAAGCCGCGGCCCAGAACAAAAAGCCTTTCGCGAAAGCAACCCCGATCAAGAAGCCCGCGGCGTCTACGTCTGCGGCCAGCATCTTTGCCAACAACAATGATTCCGACTCCGACTCCAGCAGCGCCAGCAGCAGCTCGGATGAGAGCAGTGCAGGGCTCCCCGCCTACATGAAGAACGTGGCCAAGCCGCATGCACTGAAGAATCGCCGCAGCCAGGACGACGAGATTGAAGATAGTGACGCCGAGCGAGTCGCTGCTGCGCCAAAGTCAGCCTTAAAGAAGGCTGCTGCTACACCCACCACACCGAGCGCATCGTCTCCCGCGGACGATTCTTCGAGCGAGGCGGAGTCGGAGGCTGCTGAGGAGAAAGTGAGCCGCAACGGCGTCGCTCTCAAGAACGCGACCGCTTCGACCAGCGCCACCAGCGGCAGCGGCTCAGATTCAGATTCGGGCACTAGCACTGAGGCTTCTTCCAGCGATGACGACAGTGACAGCGACGATGCTGAGAGTGAGAGCGAAAGTGAAAAGACTGCTCCCAAGGCGGCCGCCGCTGCGAAAAAGCCTGCCGGCAAGCCTGTTGCTGCTAAGGCCAAAGCGGTTACCACAAACGCGAAGCCGACAGAAGGCGACAGCGATAGCGACGACTCTGAAACATCCAGCGACGAATCTCAGGACGATGCTGAGTCTAGCGACGAGGAGTCAGTGGACAATTCCATGCAAGCTGCTGGCCGAGCGCCAGTTACCAAAGCTGGACTTTCCCGAATCCTGCCTCCCGATTTCGAGCTGCGCGCGGTCGACCAAGGGGTCAATGGCGCGGAGGTAGCTCGCATCTGCAACAATGCGCACTCGCAGGGCAAGCAGCTGTGGTATTTTACTCTCCCCGCCAACGTTCCCGTGTCTGTTGTGGAGAACTTGGAATTTCCCATGGATGTCTCGCAACGTGGTGATAAGATTCTATCCCACGATGGCGAGGATTATGGCGTCGAGTTTGACAGCACGGCCTCGACCAGGTCGGTTGAGATTCTGATCCCTTCCCCCGACGGTTCCACATACCAGCAGTGTAAGATATTACTCCCAACAACCTACCAGTAAGGGCATGGTACTAACTCATTGCTCAGCTCGTGTGACGGCCGGTGAAGTCATGCAGATCCGACGCATCACTCAAATTCCCGTCACAACAGCCACGCCCGAGGTTGTCGGATCGTCAGTCAGGTTTGCGCGCCCCCAGCCCGCAGGCCTCAAGGCGCGATTCCAGCCGATTGGAGTCGCGAACAACGAGGGTACTGCAGGCCCTAACTCTACCTCTAAAGTCTCCCAGACGGAGAAGAAAGGTAGCGGTGCTCCGGAGTCCAAGGACAGTACTAGCAAGAACAAGAGCAAGACGAGCAAGAGAAAGCACAGCAGCTCAGAGGATGATGGTGCTGCCGCAGCCGCACAACTGATGGAGGAGAGGGCTTCTTCGGCGACCAAGTCAAAGAAGCAGAAGACCTCGAGCCGTGCCAGTCCTGATCTCGGATCTCGCCCGACTGTCTCCGCTGTTCGGCAGACCGCTGTCGTGCCGCCTGCTATTCCCAGCTCGTCGGCAACCGCGGCCCCGTCTACACCGGCTAAGAAGACCAAGACCGGCAAGTCGAGTAGCGGCAGCAAATCCATGATTGCCATCCCGGTCACCCCAGTGCGCGTGTCTGGCGGCGTCAAAGCAGAGGCTGGCAGCGTGCGGAGGGAGACGCCCGTTCCCGTGCCCGTTGTACCTCGCTCAAGTGGCGGCATGCCCGCTGCTGGCAAGACGACCAAGGGCAAGCCGAAGGTCACCGCGACGAGGAGCCCCGTCTAGTTGAAGGGGAACGTCCGGGAGCAGCGTGAGCGAAACTGGGCTTGGGTTGAGGCGACGCGACCAGGCGCATTCTCAGGCTAAGCAGGCATTGGAGGGGTGCAGAGTGAAAGATAGTTGATTGCTTTGAGATGGCATTCCATGGAAGGCGTTCTAGGCTACATTATGCGTTCTTTGCTGATGATTTATTTTGCTCTAAGGAGTAACGAGAGATTCAATACTACCACTGCTATTTACTTCTACTATTGCTTTTATTCTATCCCACTTATCCCGTCATTCCTTTCATTTTT
Source organism: Cordyceps pruinosa (assembly GCA_003025255.1). NCBI lineage: Eukaryota > Fungi > Ascomycota > Sordariomycetes > Hypocreales > Cordycipitaceae > Cordyceps > Cordyceps pruinosa. The sequence continues at coordinate 4,114 of LUFD01002236.1, read as the reverse complement.
CGCCTTCTTCTCATGTCCCGTATCGCCCCCCCTTTCCTTTTCTAGTCATTATTATTGCGATTATTGCTGCCATTACTGTTGGCGGCGCTGACTTTACCGCGGAAGATGCCAACAAGGGCACCTGGTGCTACGGTCCGGGAGCGTGCAAGAACACACACGGTTGTGTAAACGAGTGATGACGACTTTACATTTGGTCTATCCTACTCTGTTGAGATACAGATCGATCCTCTGTGGATTGGAGGCAGCTACTCTACTACTTCCCACGTTTCTTGGCATTGGTCGCCGACTGCGCACATTTGCCGGCCATGATGAGATGGGTATTTCACGGCCTCGCCGGCGCGGGATCCAGCGGTTGGTCGGGAAGAGAGAGATCTCCGCCCTCGGTGACCACGGACAAGGCGAACGGCGAGAGAGGCGGACGGAGCCCTGAGCTGGGCAAGCTGCGCGCGTGAACTTTGAATCATAAGCAGCGAGCTGCCGGGCTGCCGGGCGGCCCGCTTCGGAGAAACGACGACAACGAGACGGGAGATGGGGTCTTGGCAGTGAGGAAATAAAGAGAGTGTACAGTTCAACTGTCTGTTCCTCCTTTTTTCTTCCCTTCGTAAAGTCCGCAACCAAAACCAACCGCAATGAGCATGGCGCATTTGCTGGTGGAGAGATGGTACCTGAATTGAGCGCCGCCATGCGGAAGTTGTCCAAGTCGAGGTGGATAAAATGGGCAAGCCACTCTGACCCGGACTAATCGGCAGAGATTTCTTTTCTACTACAGATTACGGGTAAGAAAAAAAAGGCGTTTTGACATGGGGGATTGCATGCCCCATTAGGCTGGGTTGGGCTGACGTGATGGAGGGTTATCCGTGTCGATGGTGGTAGGCTGACGGAGTTGTGATGGTAGTTCGGAGGCGGATTTTCTCGTTCTCCTGCTATGTGATTTACCGTCGTGAGATGGGAAAGACGAATGCAGAGTCGGATGTTGGTGTTCTTCTGCGACGGTGGGAGGATGAACTGTTATCATGATCAGGCTGGAGAACCTCGAACAATGGTAAGCGCCAGCAAATCTCCTGCAAGCGTGCGCTAACAAGGTGAGAAAAAGGGAAGGACGAAGAAGAAATTGGGCTCTCGTCGTCTTTCGGGACCGACGCTCGCTCCATCTCCGTCGGGCGGCAGAGGGATGTACCTCGACTGCCAAGACCATGTACCTCTGACGGGTGGATCCCCTTGCAGCCAGTCCAACTTGTCTCCTTTTCTTCTCGGTCAAGGCCGCGCCAGGCACGGAACGCAGGAGCAGGACAATGTCGTCATGGCCCGTCCTGGCCTTTGGGCGACGAGGCTGCCGATATTATACCGTCATGAGTGGTTGGGCAGGGACTTATCCACTCTTTCTTGGAAAGGTTGACTTTGCCTGACCCGGTGAGTTGATGAGCTGATAAGCAGTTGAGCGAACACGCGACAGCAACCAGGATTCGACTGCTGATCAGCTTTCTCGCCTGGGGCGCACAGGAGTAGAAGTGAACAAAAGACGAAACAGCTTTGTGAGCGCCCAGGCTGCGAGGGACTGGGGATCGGGCTAGCGCGCAGCCAGGGCCCCTCGACGGCTTCACATTTCGCGAAGAAAACGCGCGTGGGAAATTAGAAATGGCCGCTCAAAGCGCTCACCTCCCCTGCAGCCCGCCACTGCATCTCGGCCGCCTCCCGTCCCATCCTGGCATAATGGCCAGATGGCTATTATTAACTCCTTTTCCTTTTTCGCCTTGTCGTTTGGCGGCCTCGAGCTAGTGTGTTGTTGCTGGGTACGGAACCGGGTATTGGTGAGAGCAAAGTGAAACGCAAAATGAGAACAGGACCACTGTGGCTGTCAGATTGTTCCCAAGGAAACGAGAGGCGCGCGTCGCGTAGCTGAGTGGGAGTTTCGTTGGGTTGGTAGTGGCATCGTCCAAGCAAAGTCAAAGAGGCGCGCCAAGCAACAAGGCATGCCTAATCGCTATCCTTCAATGGCTGGCCAGTTATCTGTAATCTGCCATCCGACACAGCCTGCGTCACAAAGTGGTGTATGCCGCATGCAAGGGAGCATTGCACCCGCGTGTCTTTGACGCTGCTCTCGGACTCTGGACTCCGGGGAGTCTGGAGGCTGGGGTCAACGGTTCCGCGCCGAGGGATCTCGATAATTAGTGGGAGGCCGCAGGGCTGCAGCATAGTGGCCGGTTGTCGCGAGTAAACGAAGGAATGGAATGGAATTTCTTTTTCTGCTCATCCTTGGTACTTTTCTTCCGTTCAGAGATGGGGAAGCGGGAAAAAGGGTAGCCACCAGTAGGCGAGTCTCCGTAGGTGGCTGGTGGTGGTGGTAGTCATGTCTCAAAGGTCTCCAAGGTCTCAAAGCATAGCAAGATACATATTTCAGGCAGATGATGCGACGCAACTGGCGAGTCTTGGCGTTTCTGTATGAGGGGTAAAGGAAGGGAAAACGTTTGTCGTCTGGAGATGTAGGGAGGGAGATGGTGAGAGGAGGAAACGCGCCCAAAACAATTCAGGCGCACATGTGTGCGTCTGTTTGAAGCTGCCAGGTGCCAGGCAGTGCTGCCAGGTGCCAAGCAGGCTTGATGACGACCAATAAAAAGGTGCCTCCATCGATGGCGAGCTGCAAACGCCCAGTTGCCTGCAGCAGCCAGCAACCTGCAGCCCGCCTCTACTAGAAACGATAAAAAAACAGAAGAAAAAAAGGGAAGAAAAGAAAAGAAAAGAAAAAAAAGGTGCACGATGAGACGCTAAAAGTCTTGGCGTTATTTCCCTTGGCCCCAGCCGGGCGAGCACCAACCAACCACAGCCCGGCATCGCTCTGGGCATCGTGAATGGCAAGGTGGGCATCTTTTCTGCGGAAATGCGGAAATGCCCGGCGTTTTTCATCAAAGTGGGAAAAATAACACGTCAAAAAAATACTCCCTCTCGTTGGCTCACCGCGCAGCCAGTCCACCAGCAACTTGCCCGCGTGACCAAGGTAACATCCTCGACGCAACGCTGCCTCTAGCTTTGCGGGGTTGTTGCGCCAAGAGCGCTTTCGCTCTTGATAGTACCAACAAAGGTAGGTAGGTGGTAGGTGTCTGTACGAATTACGGATACAGATGACGGATATACTCCATTCCATGGACCCTCTCTTCATACTATTCTGATCATACCGAGATTGACGGCCGCTGAAATTTGGCTTATAACTTCTGAATTTTTGCTAATAACCTTCCCTCTTTTAGAAGAGCCCCATACAAACCCCACATAACCCACAATTATAGACCAATCAGAGCTCAGGATTCCCTTGTACCCACTCAACACCAAGGCCACAAGTCGTGATAATACGTAGCTTTGGCGTATGTACCCCTATTCAAGAATAACACTCCAAATGGCAACGCTTAAGGAGCTCGAGGTAGAGCCTTTATACTTAATTGATGCGGCATTTAAGAAAGCCAAGAGCCAGTAGAGTACGCTAGGCTTTAGTTTATCTCGATCAACATATTATTTAGGTCGCAGGACCGGTCGAATTAATACGTACTTTCGCTGTGAGTGGGGTAGGACCCGGGCCAACAAGGCTAATTCTATAAAGACCTATCTCTCTAGCTCACAGAAGCTCAATTGCAGATTTCGGGGCGTCATTCGACAGAGCGAAGCCGACGGAAACTTTTATATTAATTTTTTTGAGAAGACTCATAACCATGAACCCGTCAGCGAGCCCGCAAGCTTAGCGGCAATTCGACGCCACTCTCGCCAAACCTTCGGCCCGCCGAGCAGCTCCGTGAGTCAGGTTAGCCGGGCTAGCAGAGGCAGCCGAGGCAGCCGGGGCAGCTTATCAACAGTGACGGCTTCCTCTCGCGCCACGGCGCGAGAGAGCCGTTAGCTA
>LUFD01002234.1:0-11428 GCA_003025255.1 Cordyceps pruinosa | reverse complement strand
CAGGCGGACGAGCTGGTGCGCGCGGGGTTCCTCACGAGCGCGGCGGCGACGCGGGCCGCGCCGGGGACGACGCTGCACGTGCGGCCCGAGGACCGCACGACGCTGACGTCGATCCAGCGCGCGTCGGCGTCGGCGTCGGGCTCGCTGTCGGCGGTCGGCGGGCGCAACGCCGTGCACATGGCCGGCGGCAGCGGCCTCGCGTCCGCGGGCGGCGACGCGCCGGGCGACGACGCCGACGAGTACCGCGTCGCGGTGCCCGGGCACGGGCGGCACCTCAAGCTCGCGGAGACGGCGCTGGGCTGGCTGCGCGAGGCGCTCGGGCGGACGCGCTGGGGCGAGGCGCCGGAGGACTGGCTGCGGGAGCGCTTCGAGGGCGGCGGCGGCCTGTACGGCCCGCGGTGGCGCGACATGCACGGCGTCGAGTGGGCGTGGGTGCTGGCCGAGGCCGTCGGCCTGGGCGTCGTCGAGGTGTTCCAGACGGCGGCGGTCGGGCGCGGCGTGCGGGCCCTGGGTGGTTGATGGGAGGAGGGACGCGGAGGCGGATGGATGGGATTGATTTGGATTTTTTTTTATTGTCATCGGACGATGTCGTGAGTGCTGTGGGCTGGCGTTTGATTTGGCAGCGTAGGTTTCGTGAGGTGGTGCGCTGGGTTTGGGGTTTCGTGTGTGATATAATACCCCTAATACCATGAAGCTCTCGATTCGGGCGCACGGAGCGCTTCGCCGCAGGGCGAAGAGGGTAGCCATTTCTTCAGACATCAGCAACGACAACTTCAGCCCGTTCATTACAATGCAACACTCAACCGCGTTTAGAGACGTGATGCTATGATCTTGAGTTTTTAACTTAGCCATATAACTAGGCTACTAGTATTAAAAATATATAATTCTATATAACTCTATATAACTCTATATAACTTTTATTATTTCTATTGACCCCTATAGCCACCCTAGTTATCGAAGTACCTTTTTAACTAGGGCCCTAGTAGAGGCGTTATAGGGGTTAAATTAGCTAGTTAGAGGCGGCTAAGAGGGGCTATTCTATATAACTCTAACCTCGTATAAAAAATAGATTCTTAGTTACATCTCTAAGAGACCCTTGTTTATATAACGAAATCTAGTCTACTATAGCCTACTGTGGCGGCCTATATTCGATGTACCGTTGTGACTAAGTCTTTGTTGCCTAAAAAACTCAAGATTAGAGCATGAATGATGCAACGCCGGGGGCCAAGGATCAGGAGCTCGTCACTATGGTCAGGGGTGATTTACGCAAACAGGCGGGCATATTCGCGCACGGAAGCTTTCTTGTTATGATAGCCAGCCTGTCAGGGGCCTTTCAACCTAGCAAGGATCAGTCATTAGCATAATTAACACTTGGCACACTATTGATACACTACGATGGATGACGGAAACATCAATGGGTTACGGTGAGTCGTGGATAGAGTTGTGACGAGACTGACGATGGTGTGGATGACCGGAAGGGACGAGAAATACCTAGCAGCAAGATATGCCCGGGCATCAGCTTGGCTGCGCGGCATCACGCGAGCTGCGTTACCGAGTCTACTGTGCTTCAGGTGACGCCGGTTTGGCGGGACCACCACCGAGGTCTGCCAGAAGGAGTTTTTTGAGTTTTCATTTTGCAAGTTTTTGCTCTGCATCGGACGGAAACGTCTGTAAACAAAAGCGAAAGTTGTGCCGCGGTGTTTTATAGAACAGCCATAACGTCTACGAGCGACAACTTGCTTCGTCCTGCATGGCAAAGTCGGGTTTGATGGGCGTGCGGGACGCGGGGAATGCAAGTGCCGGGACTTGATACAGGTCGACGCATGATTGTGTCGATGATCAACGGGGAGAATCGCCGTCTCAAGTCGGCCAGGCAGGAAACAGTGCACGGCAGGAAAGTAACGTTAGACCGTACGATGCGGGAGTGGGAGGGGATTATCAACAGGGCCAGTGAGCCATGGAACACTGATGTACCTCCGTAGTTGCGACTCAGCCAAGCCAAGGAGCTTTGGCCAAAGGATGTTAATGCATCCCCATCCGCCGTGGGCCGGGCTAGCCAAGTGGCAGCTGCCGACATATTGTGCCTGCATTAGCCCTGTTTTCTTTCCTTCCATCCAAGGCGTACATATATTTTCGGCTCGGGGCCCAGGGTGATGTAGTGGACGCCTCGTGTTATTCGCTCTGCAACATATACTGGTGGCCACTCCTGAGTGAGAGGCCTCGATGAAGCTATGGGCGGTGCTTAGGCCAGCGACTGGGGTAAAGACTGGACAGCCAGGGCAGTTTGGCAGTTGAGCACGAGCGGCGGAAGCTTGCTGTCGATTTAGGATGTGGTTGCATGCAGGCTGGTCGGTGCAGGGTGAGGTCGGCGTTCCAACAACCTTTCCACACCTTCCCCTGAGACTTAAGTCACCTTGCATCTTGCACCCTGCACCTGCAGCTTGTCCTGCATAGCCGAACGGATAGTGCTGCCGCTTTGGTGCGTTGGTTGGGCCGAGGGTAGAAGCAAGAGCAGACGCGGTGACCACAATAGCGGCGCGAGGCAACATGCATCGTGCAGATGCATGTTGGGCAAGATCGGTGGTGGCCTTTGCTCCTGGGTGGAGACTGCTGGGGAGGCTATCAAGGCTCCAGTGATTGACAACTAACACCAAATACAGGCAAACGGTGACAGTGGGAGCCGGGGGTGGCGTGCAAGCCATATGGGCCAGGGCATGAAGTCTGAGCGGAGGACGATGGCGGGCAGCCAAGGGCACGAGAGCAGATTGAGAGGCATGGCCGTCGCATTCAGGATTGGCCGGCGGGAGATGACGCGGTTGTATGCTGAAGCAAGCAGAGCCGCAGGGAAATTACTCGCAACTAAGGAGCGAGGTAATGGCTGCGTGTAAAACAACGGGTGGTAGGGTGATTCCTTGACTGTCAGAGGATGGGTGTAGTTGGCATCAAGGTGCCGAACGGAAGAGGAAACCATCGGGGAGCGGCCGTGGTAATCTGCAAGCTTGGACGGATTCTTGGTGAGAGAACAAGAGGAAAGGGTTCCCTGGGTGTGTGGAGCAGAAGGTTGCTTGGTTGCTTGGTTGCTTGGTGATTGGCATAGTGCGGCGCGGCGACGGCGACGGACCTAGAACTGCGGTACGGCGTTTGGCGTTGGGCAGAGGCTGAGGGGGAGCGACAGGCGGCGCAGTGTTGGGACGGAAGTCAGACCGAGGAAGGAAATATCAGTCTGTGCATCAGAGAACGGCTGTGTGTCTCGGACGGGTTCATATCGGGCCAAGGGACAGGGAGGCGAGCGTGTTTGTAGGGATGATGGGATTCAATGGGGTAGGGCCTGAGGATTATTAGCACATTGGGATGGGTCAAAGGGTACCATGAGATACGATAGTACTAACCAACAGCGAACAATAAAGCCCCGACGAGCAAGATTTGTGTTGATGGCGGCAAGCTTTGGCAGCCGAGTCAGAGGGTCGATGGGTTAGGCTCTCGCAGAGGTGTAGTATGGAGATAGTCCGTCGGCGGTCGTTTGTAGGCTCATCGGCTGGGCTGTACCAATTGGGTGGGATGGTGGGCGGGCGGGAGAAAGCGGGCGTGATGGACGATTGGAGGAGGGAACAAGTACGCGTTTTGCGGTGTTGGCGCGGAAAAGTCTGATGAAGTGCAGCGGGTTATGCGAATGTGAATGTGATGAATGGTGGTGATGCAGCGAACTAGCCGGCCTGGTTGTTGCTGGCGTCGAGGCTAGTCTAGGGAGGGGCGGGGCAGGCAAGCCACGGCCTGCGGGCCAGTCTATTCGCAGTGTGTGAAGTACAGTGTGTCGGCTGGTTGGTACCTTGCAGCGGTAGTCATGTCTTTCCAACCGGATGTGCTGCAGGCTGTACGCCGCAGGAAGAGGGAGAAGCTTGATCACCTCTATTAATCTTGGTAGGTAGAGCGTATGGTCACGGGCTTGGTGCGCGTTGCTGCCAGGACTCTGGGGGAGCGATTCGTGGCTGGTGGTGGCTTGTAGTGGCTGTACTGTCATCTATCTGTACCTCAGGCACCTCACCTCGAACCTCGAACCAAGAAGGTGCCGCTTCTACCTCTGAACTCGGCCAACCTCGGCCAACCTCACCACCACCACCCACCCTCCCTGTCAGGGGCACTGGCTTCTTTTTGCGCTCCTCGTGGCGTTGGCTCCAAAGTCAAATCCTTGGTCCCCTTTTTAGCCGATAAAGCGGGCATCATCACCGCGCTCCTCTCCCGGGGTGCGGCCTGCAGCCACGACGTGCAGCCATGACGGGCCAGGGGTGCGGCGGCGCGCTCTGACGGCCGATGCGCTGTGGCAGTCAGCACAAGAATTCCGATAGGGCAGACAGACCAAGCCTGAAGTCATGTCTCGCAGAGCGTTCAAGGTGCAAGGGTGAATGCGAATGGGTTGAGATGCTGCAGGTGGTTCTCCGTCCACGCACATGTGTGTTCACCCTCCGGCACTACTGCAACAATAAATTACAGAGTAATCCGTATCCTGCCGTGTGATGGCGCCACCAGATTGCTGGGAAGTTGACTGACGAACCATGTTCGTGCCCCTCAGAGTCTCTGTTGACCCTGGTAGGTAGGCCCTGGCGCGGCCCCTGATCTAGCAGAGGCGAGAGAAGGATAGTTTACTTGTTCTTGTTGATGAGAGACCCAGGCAAGCCATGCGTCCATCAAGGCATCCCTGCTCTCATGGTAATTGGCAATTACGGTAATTACAAGGAGGTCCCCGGCGACCCCATTGGCCTTGGACGGTGGGCAGTTGACCAGCCAGCCAGTAGAGGCCAGCGCCGGCGTATCAAGTGGTCGGCATTATGCGAGGTTTTGGAATGATGCGCCCCTTTGTCCCTTTGATTTCATGGTAGTCGAGTACGGTGGTCGCTGGTCCTCTTACACAGACGGGCTACAGGCGGACTCGTCGGAACTCGCTCGGGCTTGCGCAAGTCAGACCGTTTTCGTCTTTGGCGCGTCTCGTGTGGGATAAATGATGAGAGAAACAGAGTTTGCTAAAGAAAATAGGTAGAGTAGCATTTGTGGTGGATAGTCATGTCGGCAGGCCTGGTCCTCGAACCTGAGCTTCTTTCAGCTGTTGGGCTGTCGGAAGCGCTGGGCTGGGCCAGGCACTGCAGGTGGTCACTGCAGATGGTCACAGCAGGTGGCCAGTGGTCACTGGGGCAGCCACTGTTGGCGCTGGCGGCAGCTGCAAGGTACCCGTGGCGGTCTCTGTTCGCGCTGCCCCGTACCTGGTGCAGCTTGCAGGGACCTTGCAGGGCGGTACCTGGGAGGTGTTCAGGGCCTAGGTACTAGGGGTACGGAGGTCGCTTTCAAAAGTCGTATCTGTGGCTTTTCTAGAAACAGGGATTTAACAAGGATAGTTGCAAGGCAGGTACATTAGATACATATGTCTTACAGGTAGCTATCGATAGTTAATAGCCAGGTAACGTATGTGATAGCTTTAGCGCGTCCCTGTCAAGAATCAGCACGCCCCTGTAAAGAATTAGCGCCCCCTGTAAGTACTTTAATGTACCTACTAGGGATCCTCGCAACTAGCGCTAGACACGACTTTTGAAAGCGACATTCGTACTAGGTAGTGGTATCCCCCAACTCCCCTACGCGTACTGCCCAACCGCCTGCAACACCGTCTAAATGTACCTCCAGAGCCTCCAGCCCAGCACTGTACCAGGCACCTAGGTATGTACCTCTACAAGTAGGCACCTTACCTCCTGTACCTTGCCAGCATCAACCACACCTTGTCCTCACCTCGTCCAGGCAGTGATTTGCCCTCCTTTCACTGCCTACCTCCTCCCGATTCTTCACCCCTTCCCTCGTCCTTCTCTCCCTCTTCCCCAGAATCAATCATCACCAATTTTTTTTTCTTGGCCTTTTCCCCCCCTTCCCTTTCCCCTCGCCTTTCTTTTGCCGTCTGACTTTCATTGCCGCCTGCGTGAGACACCCTGTGCGAGCCTGCGTCCTTACCGGCTACCCGTCCACTCACCCTGCGGCTGCCACTGCGACTACGACTGCCACTTTAGCTGGGCCTCGTTGCACTCGTTGCCCTCTCGCCCTTTCGCCTTTCTCGCCTTCACCGCCTCATAAGACATTTCGCCTATAGTCCGCGCCGAGGGGCTAGTCGATCATTGTTAACCAAGACAAGCCGCTACCTCCCTCCTCATTCTTTCCCGGCGGCAGTGGCTTTTCCCCTGTGCGACGCAACCACCTTACACACGCTCCCGACTCTGTCGTCTACCGACACTTGCTCCCATCCACGGCCATTCATGGACTCGTTGCGCTTCTGAGCCTCGACCTCTCTGTCCCTTGTCGCCTACCATTTGCATAGAATCAATCCGCATCATAGCCCGCATATCAAGTCGACCGCCTTATCACATACAGATACATACCTATGGCCACCACCCTGCCCCGCCCTTCGCGGCCGTCAAACGGGCCGCCATCCATGGCCCTGCCAGCCTTGCCCGTCGCCAAATCGCGGAAATCGCCAGGGGCCGCCCTCACTGCTCCTCCATCGCCCTCACAAAGCCCTGCTCCAGGTATTCCTCGTCTGGCCGGTGTCGCCACAAACCCCACGACCCCTCGCAGCGGCCTCCGCGCGCCATCTATGAACTTGAACCCGCCAACGCCCGCTCCCGTCACGTCGCTGCACCAGCTCAAGGCAATTCACACGCCTGTCAACGCCGCCGGCAAGACCTTGAGGAAGAGTGTTAGCATCAACTGCTTCCCTCAGCCTCCCCGCAGCGAACAGCGATCCAGCAGCCTGCCGCCAAGCCCCCTCGCCAACGAAAAGACGCCCCGCGGCCCTCGCAAGTCAAAGCTGCCCAAAGAACCAGCATCCCAGAGCCCCTACGCTCCCACAACACCAAGTCTGCTCAACGGGAGCGGCGAGGGCAAGTCTATTCGCATGTCCGACGGCCTCATTAGTATTGGATCCCCGACACAGAGCCGCAGCTCCTCCGCCCAGGACTCCTACTCAACCTCCGCCACCACCTACGACGATCCAATGGACACGCAGACTCAAAACCCAGACACTGGCGCCCCAACCTCAGCCGCCTCAGAGAAGCGATCGTCTAAATCCGAGGGCAAGGGCAACGTCGTTGTCAGTGTTCGTGTCCGCCCCGACACCTCAGGAAAGGAGCAGAGTCCCGAGGGTGAATGGATGGTCGACGGACGCAAATCTTTGATTTCATATAAAGGAAAAGAAGGAGGAGACCATACTTACGGTAAGACCGGCCCAAGTTGACCCCCCCGCACCAAGCCTTCCCGCCTAACCAGCCCATCCGCAGATAATGTTTTCACTACGCATGATAACAACTCCCGAGTATACGATCACATTGCCAAACGCCTGGTACGACGCGTCATGGAGGGCTATCACGGAACTGTATTCGCCTACGGCATGACCGGAACAGGCAAAACATTTTCCATGCAGGGCACCGCCACGCAACCCGGCGTTATTCCCTTGGCCATCACAGACATCTTCTCATATATCCGTGAAACTCCCTCGCGCGAATTCCTCCTGCGAGTAAGTTACTTGGAAATTTATAACGAGAAGATTCACGACTTGTTGAGCATGCCCGCTGGTGGTGGCGAACAAGAGGAAATCAAGCTGCGCGAAGATAGCAAACGCGGCGTGTATGCTACGCCGTTGAAGGAAGAGATTGTGCAGAGCCCCACGCAGCTGCTCAGAGTTATCGCTCGAGGTGACCAGGCGCGCCGAACAGCTAGCACTCAGTTCAACGCCCGCAGTTCGCGAAGTCATGCCGTTGTGCAGATTGTCGTCGAAAGCCGCCAGCGCCTGCCCGGTTCGGCCCCTGAAGGCAACAAGCGCTCCGGAATACCCCCTGGTGGCGTCCGCGTTTCGACGCTGAGCCTGATTGATCTTGCTGGTTCGGAAAAGGCTGCCGAATCCAAGGAGCGACGGCAGGAGGGTGCACACATCAACAAGAGCCTTCTTACCCTGGGGACTGTTATTGCCAAGCTCTCCGAGTGGAAGGACAAGGAGGGCAAAGGCACCGAAAAGGACGGCAAGCATCTCCCGTATCGCGACTCGAAGCTGACGAGATTACTCCAAGGCGCACTCGCCGGTAACTCGTTGGTCAGTATTCTGTGCACCATTCAGATTGGGGCGGCCAACAGCGCCGCTGCCGCCAACAGCCACACCACCGAGACCCTGAACACGCTCAAGTTTGCGAGCAGAGCAAAGAACAGCATTGTGAGCCATGCCAAAAAGGCGGAAGAAGCTCTGGGTTCTGGCGGCGAAGGGGGCGCCAGAGTGTTGCTGGAACGATACCGCATGGAAATCGTGGAACTTCGACAGCAGCTCGAGGCGCAGTCCAAGAACAAGAGGAGGTCCAAGGATGACGAGGATGCTGCAGAAAGAGACAGGGATGAGGAGAAGGAGAGAGCACTGGAGCTCGAGGCTGCCGAGAGACGCGAGGAGCAGATGCTCGAGATGCAGCTCGCGCGCACAGCACTCAAAGAACGCATCGACCACCTGAACCGTCTCATTCTGAGCTCCAAATCGATCGGAGTGAACTCGAGTGGCACGCTCAGCTCACTCAGCCAGTATGCCAGGTTTTCCCAACTGTCCCTGACGGGATCTGTCCGGTCGTCTCTGACAACACCAAGTGGACGAGACTCGTTTGGCGGTCGTGAGTCTCTTGGTGGGCGCGATTCGTTTGCAGGACGTGACTCACTTGGTGGACGCGAGCACTTACTGGATCGGACTACCTCGGTTACCTCATCTTCCACGGTTGGTAGACGCTCAAACGGAGGGCAGAGACTGAGCGGTGACGGCGAAGTAGCGCCCATGACGGAAGAGGATGGCATGGGCGAGTTTGGAGATGGGAATGCGTCGCTTACGGCCCAGAACCATGCGCTTCAGGCGGATTTGGCGGACAAGAACCGGTACATTGCGACCCTGGAGAAGCGACTCCTCCAAGCTCGTCGCGCGAGCACGTCAAGGACCTCGGTCGGTCTGTCAGCACCAAACAAGGCCATCATGGTTGGGGAGGATCACAGCGTGTCGGCGGTGCTTCGGGAGAAGGACGCCGAGATTGCAGACCTCCGAGCCAGACTGGATGACAAGGATCGCATGCTGACGGCTCTGAGAAGTGCCGCACGTTCGCGGGATACGGCGGACGCGTCAGCCGAGGTGCGCTTCTCGAACCCTGAGGTTGAGAAGGCGGTGGCGGAGCAAGCAGCGCCCAAAGGCCACGGGCGACGGACGAAGAGCGTGGATGAGATGAACAAGATGTTGGAGGAGATGATCCAGGACCGGGTCGAGAGCGGCCAGATTGTTAGAGGCGTGCGAGGCAGCGTGCGACTACCGCCCGGGACGAAGCTGGAGATGATGGGAGAGGAGGCGACGCAGCTACAGCTGGAGCCTCTTTGCCAGGCGCCGTCTCCGATTGAGCCTGTACCGCCTGTCCCTGCGGGTCAAGTTGTTGGCGAGGCCATGTGAGGAAAGATGGACCAGGAGACGAGCGATTTAAAGACCAGGACTGCGGATTGATAGGCGGGTTTGGCGTCTTACGTTTTTACGGCTTCTTTTTATTGCGTTTCATGCGCAGCTTCTGCAGATGGCGGTCCCTGCAGAGCTTTGTCTGTTCTTGTTGTTTCATTGGAAGCTTCTATTTTTGGGTTTTTGCTTTAGCGGAAACGGATGACGGCTTGCTATTGTTGTTTTTATTCGTTTGATTACGGGATACCCATATTATACGGCACGAGTGTTTTGTTTTTCTTGTTGATTCTTCTTTGATTGGCTGTATTTTTTGATTTGATTTGTTGCCCGATATGGGCAGTGAAGGAAGGAGAGAGGAAGTAGCGAGTTGTACCAGTAGTGAAGTAAAGGTGTTGCATAGGAGACCAATACTAGGAGACATTCCCAATCACGTTATGCTCATGATGGAGGAGACGTTGTTTCGCGACGGAGGTTGTAGGGGCTACGGGTGGCAGAGGATGGGAGCTGTCATGTTTGATGTCCCGGAGATGGTGAAAGGATTGACGGAAGATCAAACAAGGCTGTTATGCAAAGTTGATGAGGCATGATTGGGGTCTTGTACGATGAGTCTGGGAGATATGGGCGGGAGACGGGGAGATGGACCGATGACACGTACTGCAATTGATTAATTGTACACATCTAATTCGTAAGATTACGACAAGCTCTACAGTTCACTACAGGCTGCAGAGGTGCGTTGTCTGGTGATGTGTGTAAGTCGTAAGCTCGGCAGAGGTGTGCACGGGTAGGTTTCATGGCGGTCTTGGCCCGACGCCACAGCCAAGGTGGTGTATCCGCCACTTTGCAGAGCCTGGTAGGGAGAGGGCGAGGGCAGAGAGGAGAGGAGCCGAGGCAGTTGAGAGTGCTTTGGGTGGTTGGCTGTGCCGTGTGCACGGATGGTCGGGTTAGAGTATGGCTTGCATACGTAATGGGGTTGTGTGCGGGCGTTGTTTATTCTGCCTTTTTTTTTCTTTTTCTGTCGTCCTTGTCTTTGCATGCCTACTCGCTCGGCGCATCTTTGCTTGTGAATTTTCCTCAGCCTGAACTCTCTCGGGTCGGTTGCCGCCAAGGACAGGCCCCCTGCAGCAGGCATGGATGATGACGATAAGGTAGGCAGCGAAGCCTGCGACGGCCGGGGGTCGCAAGCAGGCACAAGCAGGGGCAGCGGTTCCACGCAAAACAGCAAGGGATTGGGATCTTCGGAATGTGGAAAACTTTTGACGGATGGACAAGATGGATGGACAAGCACAGAAGAGCGAATCGTACGATGAGGAAGAGGAGCGTGCGCTGGCTGGTGGTGAAGAAAAGAGCAACGTCGGGAAAAAACAAGCTTTTTTTCAAGGAAGTGAAAGAAGAAGAGAAAGGAAAGCACAGAGGCGGGATGCATAACGAGGATGCAGGCTAGTCTCGATGGGCTTGATGGACTTGATGGGCTGGCGAGGCGTGATTGGCGGCATCGCGGGCGCGGGCGGAGGCTCCCGTCAGAGGATGAAACGGCACTACGCAGGCCGGGCCAGGGGGAGGAATCGAACGAGTTCGGTTGGTCAAGGACAAAGAGAAGCATTCTTGGGCCCTGATCTTGAGTTGCGAAAAGCTGGCTGCGACTCAGTCACCGGTTCTCGGTCTGCATAAAAAGGTGACCTTACCGGATTTAGTAGGGATCTTCATAGTAATT
Organism: Cordyceps pruinosa; assembly: GCA_003025255.1. NCBI lineage: Eukaryota > Fungi > Ascomycota > Sordariomycetes > Hypocreales > Cordycipitaceae > Cordyceps > Cordyceps pruinosa. The sequence goes on along the minus strand of LUFD01002234.1, from coordinate 236 downwards.
TTGGTAGTCTTTGCATAACTTCCTGACACCCCTATGGACGAAGTACCACGCTAAGTAGGGGCATTCGGACCTACTAGAAGAGGTAAAGTCGTGCTTTTTCTACCGTTTTTTCGCTCTATTACTCCTTTACTTAGCTCTTCTATAAAAGTAGGTAACTTAGTTATCTATAACTCGACTAGGGCTTAAATTAATATATAATAACTAAGCTTTTTAACTAGTATTAGCTAGTTAAAGCT
>LUFD01002232.1:5595-26856 GCA_003025255.1 Cordyceps pruinosa | reverse complement strand
GGGGGGGGGGGGGGGGGGCAACTGATGTTATCCTGACCAAAACCAAGCGGGTTGCAAAAGTAATAGTTCCACGCACCAATCCACAGTCAAGACGGAACGCTGTATCTCGAGACCCATGCCAAGCACAACCAGCGCTGACCACGTCCGCTAGCGCCCATGTTGGAAACTTCCCTAACCGTGGTGGTGTGCTTCTGTGCTTGCAGGCAGGCCTGTTTCCTTTGCTTATCCGTGGCCCAAGTTGTGGCGAGCTGAACCGAGCCCATGGCTGTCTTGCCTTGGTGCCCTCTTTCCAGCTGTGGCCATGACACTACAGTGACTGGTATTCGTATACAACTGCGAAATACCATGAACCAATACCCGGCACACGCCCATCGGCAATGCTACCCTGCTGCATCGTGTTGGTTACAGCCTCATTTTTAGCTGCCGACAGGCGAGCGCCACTTTTTCATATCGGGCAATCCGCGGGGGTGGATTGTTGACATCGACGAGAACTACACATTAGGAACCCAGACATGTCCAGTATCGACGATGGAATCGAACGAGAATTTGCCCAACCGGCCTGTGTGTTCCAGATACTCGACTCCGTACCTGGTCTCGGCACAGGCAGCTGAGTGCCTCGCACAGACGGACAAAAGCCTCGTTTTTCCTAGTCAGTTGTATCCACAACCAAGGCCCCAATCACCGCTTACAGAACCACCAAAAAGGCGTTCCAAACATCCACGCCGCTAGTCAGCTCAAGGTTCCATGCGAGACCGTTCCGCTACCTTCATGGGCCTTGGAATATCCAGTACACTAACATGGGCAATATGACAGGTCGTTGCCTTATAACACTTTCGCAACGGCACCGCGGCAAGCAGCTGCCGTTGATCTCTAGCACAGCGCCACGACAGTCTCCCGGGCATCCCACAGCGGTCAACGTTCCCCAGCAAACTCTCACAAACATCATTTCACGCCGCGATACAAGAGGAGAAAAAATCAGGCAACAGGAAAAGAGCATGTCTCCCAGCAGAAAAAGTGAACACTCAATGCGCAACTGAGCTACACAGAGTGAGCGGGATGTTTCAATCTTCCATCTCTAATAGACGTTCGGCCCACGGAGGAGTTGACGAGCAGAACGTATATGCTGAAATGGTGCAGTCACATATGCGGGTATGAATATCGAGCTTGTCGTCATATTCCGTTGCTGGCGGTCGCGAAAAAGATGTGTTGTCTTTAGTAATGTGTTGCATGAGATTTGCTGCTCTTTTGGACTGCGCCAAGTACAACACGCCAAAACGCCAAAACGACCGAGTTCCGCAGCAAATAAACGCCTACCTATATCAAAATGTATTCATTTGTTCATCTTGCCTCTGGCAATCACTCAAGTTAGAATCCGGCCGGGTTGGGGATCGAGCTGGCGCGCTTACTGGTCCAGGCCAAGGTAGTCTGCCGCGGCCAGCACCTCGAGGCAGATCTCGACGGGGATTTCCATATCAGGTACATCTTCGCTGTTGCGGTATCGGTACCAGTAGTGGAAGTACTCGACCACCTTGTCGAGGACCATGGCGCTGTTGGCGGACCAGGTTAGCTTCACGCCCTTGACGCCCGGACAAGACTGGTACAAAGAGCTGGGAAGGCGAGGCAAGAGTCGGTTCAAGTGTAGTTGGAAATCACCCAGAACGCGCCGCCGCCAGTGACGACATGCCAATGGCGTGGCGGTTCTGTCAGGAGATAAAGCTCGGCGATGTAGCGCCTATCTCGTCATTCGCTCCCCATCGGTCCATGGCCCACGGTGGCATCACATGTAGGGCTTACCTCATTTCCTGGAATACGCATCGAGCAGCCTTGGCTTCGGCAAACTGGCCTGCGACGAATGGGGTCCTGGTAAGTATCCGATGTGCACGCGGCGCACCTGGCCACCCCGGGGAGACGAATATTCGATTCACGCACTTCTGGGCTCGAGCATGCCCTTGATGATCGGGCTGATCATGGTCGCCTCGCGCAGCACCACAAACTCGAAGCCGTCACCCGACACGAGAGTGACGTACTTGCTGGGAGTCTGCGTCGTCGCCATGCTGGACCGATGGGTTGGGAGCAGCGGCAGTGGCGTCGAAGCCTTTGGGAGCTGTGCAGGTGTGAGAACGGAGAAAGTAGGAGTTGAAGGTCGTGAATTTTTTTGGTGTGAATTCCTGCTAGCGCACGGACCACCATCGAGCTATCCGAATTGGGCCGGGCTGGCTGTAGGCCGTGTCTAGCCTCGCTCATCATGAACTCAAGACACGGCATCAACAAAGCTCGTTCCTCGCATTCACAGCTAAATATATGGGAGAAACCATCCAACAACATCCATAATGAAGATCCATCATGACGACGCTCCACGCGAACAAAGCCACCCTCCCCGCAAGGCGCTTACATTCGTTCCTTGCTCCAGTAAGGGTAAGATAGTAATAAACTATATCTAGTACTTTAAGCCTCGGCCTCTTAGTTTATTAGATATACTTTTTGAAAGCTTTTTTATATGTCCCTTGCATGCTAGCCCGGCCGGTGCATTGCTCTTCAGAAAGCTGAGAGGGAATTTGCCATCCCACCCGACCGGACCACCGTTCTTTTCCATGAATTCAATAGCATACCCCTCCAGCGACTTCTCATTGTACTTGGCCAAGTTCGCCTCGTCTCCAGCCAGCTGCGGCTGTCCCCGGCTTGCAGAGAGGCCATTGTATTTAGGGTCGTAGTCGGGGTTGGCCGTGAAGTTCAAGGCGGGTAGCTTGACATTGATTTCCAACATATCCGCCAGCTGGTTGAGATCCCATTGGTCCACTCCGGCAGCAATCAAGCCCTTATACGTAATTTCCGTCCAACCTTCAATTTGGTCGTAGCGGACGCCGCCTAGAGCCGAGAACTCTTCTTCTCTTTTGAAACGGATTTCGAATCCTGAGTCGTTCAGGTCAATCATATTTGGCGTCGGGCGAATTTTGTAGACCCAGGAGCCCCCTTGGCTCTGTAGAGCGAAGGACACGCCCATGGCAACGTCTCTCGTCGTAGAGGTATACATTGTACGATCTTGCCCGAGAGGATGGTTCCAGAGACCAGAGGTCTTGTTGGAAACCGGTTCATTCTCGTTTCGAAGCTGAGGAATAAAACCCCCACTCTGCTTGACAGAGTCAGGGGAGTTTCCGCTACCTCTGTAGACTATGGTAGGAAGTGGTTGCTGCTGCCGTTCGTTTAACCAGGCTTTCAGGTCAGAATATGTGCCTTCATGTCTTGCTGAGGGAAGGAACCTGGTCTTACCGGCGCCAGCAGGCAAGGCAGCACCATGGACTGAGACGGCGGCAAATGCAAGAGCCGCCGTGGTCCAATGCCATGGATTCATCATGTTGATTGCCCTGAAACTTGATGCAAAAGTTGGTTCTTGTAGTATGCCAGTTGCCTTGATGAAAGGTTGATGAAAGTTAGAATGATAGTGATTCTTTAGGTTATGGAGGGAAAGCAACGAACTCTTATAGTCTGTGGCTTGGAGTTCAACAATACGAGCGGAACTTTCGAGTCATTTCCGACTGTAGCTGTTTTGATAGGGCTATTGTCTTTGGCACCTTGATGATAACGTGTTCTTGAGTATAGTTAGGCATGGTTCGTGGCTGAAATCCCTTCGGATAGGCGCAGGTTCCAGCCTGTTTTGTACTCAATGACTTGGTTGGACCTTACCAGTCCCTGTATTCCTGTACTGACCTTACAACTATGAGTGTACCAATATGTATGTATAGACACAGATAGGTAGTACATCAACATTCTAGAGCACGCCACTAAAATGCAAGCATCTCGAAAACGTACTACTGCCATTCGTTCATAATCCTGCGAGTGAAAGCTTTAAACCCCACGCACATCAAAGGATGCAAGCGTTGGTCGAGTCACTTTATGCTTAAAGCCGCGTGGAGTGACGAAGGCACTTTTGCTTGTTTGTTGGTGGGGTTGCCGACGACCAATAAATGCGTAGCAGGGGAGAATGCATGAAGCGCGGCAATGGTCAAGACAATCCATTCATCTCCCACAAGAGCTCCAGCGCCTCATGTCAAGGGCACATCTCCACTTGCATATCGAAGCGCCGGGGTTCTCAGTCGACACTCTCACAAAGACCTCTAGTTGAATGCCGTGGCGAGCTGCTGACTTGATTCCGCTTGGCAGGTTGAGAACATGACCGCTGCAAAGGTTGTGTTGATGCGCAACTTTGGGCCATATAATCTAGCCAATCAGCTGCCCGAAGGTTAGGACCCAGGCGACAAACCGGCAAAGTTCGCCGACTGAATGGTCATGCATAAAATGAAGTAGGTTTGGACACCTTTTGACGACACTCTGTGTTAGTATGTACGTACTTGGAATGGGTATAGCTGCTGGCTGAAATATTGCCCAGATGAAGCTATTCTAATACCGACGGTAGTCTTCTAAAAAGTGTTCTTTTTCTTTTATTCTTTTTTTTTTTTTTCAAAGAACAGGAGGTTCATGTGTCAGCAGATAGTACACGATTAGTCTGCGGGTGAGGTATCAGACCAACTTTCTGTGAGGGGTCATGCTGTCACGCGACTCGATGGATTTGGGCCAAATAAGTCTTGGCACTCCAGGCAATGTTGAACGAGTTCTGTGGCATTTCTTCGGGGTTTGCGAAGTCCCCGGTGTAGAAATATTTGACAAACAATGGAAAGTTCGGCTTCAACTCGGGTTATGCTCATCTTGGCCCGGTCAGGTGACTCTGGCCAGCCTGGGGAGACTGCGTGATATGGCTCTCAAGGGTCATATAAGGAACAGAGCTATGAAAGAGCAAGAATGGGATTCTTCCTTTGCGCAGAATGGTCGTAGATGCCGAACGCGCGCCGACTGGCAGGAAGCGGATGACAAATGATGATTGAGCTGCCAGCTGCCAGCTGCCAGCTGCCAGTACTGGGCAGGACAGCTGAGGAGTTCATGTAGGCACAGCTTCGTTCGACCGACATCGTCTGGGTCCGGAATCCAATCTCTCTCTCGTTCTCTGCTATTTCAGTGCTCTGCTGCCTCTTGCCGCCTGTGCGTCTTTACCTCTTCCGTGCATTTCCCACTGACTGTCTCCGAGGCCTCCGCTGCTGCACGAAGGTGTATGTGGCTCGCACGCAACGTCAGAAGCAGCCCAGGTAATAAAACTCCGAGACATCGTTGCAACGCTCATTCCTGATCGATTTCCGCCCATCTTATCGTTACTATTAATACTCAATAGCCCTTGGTCCATGTCCAACCCCGCGGCCGGTCTGTTTGCACAAAGGCCTGGTTGAAGTGGTCGCAGAGGCGCCCCTCGCGTTGCCCTGCCAACATGTTTACTTTGGGCCGCCAGCACCACCCCGTCCACACGCAACCCAGCACCAGAAAGACAGTCGCCGTCTCGAGCTCCAATAATTACCCTCCTTCTTCATAACATACACTTTTTGCTTCGTTGACTATATTTTTTTGCGTCTGAATATAGCATCTGCATTTTCGCACCACGTCCATCTTCCTGCCAGAGATATCCGCACCGCTTACCACGTACCGCACCACGGCTGTTTCACATAAAAACGCCCGCCGTCGAGCACACGGACAAGTCGGAATCACCTGGGCAACCTTGGAGAAGAAGGGCCCTCGAACAAGAGCTGTCGCATTGGGGGGCAGAGATCGCACCCAGACCACACGTCGCACGTCACTTCGTCGACGGCGTCCTTTTTCCCCGTCTATTCTTTCCACTCGTACACACAACACACAAACAATGGCGTCGCAGCAGCAATACCGCAGTTCATACTACGCCCAGGCAAACTACGACCAGCAGCCGCGCCGCAACCAGCGCACGAGATCAAGCGACGGCACCGTGAGCACCACCATGAGCTCCGCTTCGGGCCGCGAGTCGGCCGCGACGCACCTTACCGAACCGCCCACGTACTCCAAGAAGATTGTCGTCGTCGGCGACGGCGGCTGCGGCAAGACCTGCCTGCTCATCAGCTACAGCCAGGGGTACTTTCCAGAGGTGCGCAAGACCGCGCCCCGCGCCCAGCAGGGCGCAAAGCCGCGTCGAATCGAGTCGCATCCCGTCTGGTCGCTCGCTAACATGGTTCTCCGGCGCAGAAATACGTCCCTACCGTCTTCGAGAATTACATCACGTATCCCGTCCACCCGCCGTCTGGCAAGACCGTAGAGCTGGCTCTGTGGGACACGGCCGGACAGGAGGAATACGACCGCCTTCGCCCGCTTTCCTACCCAGAGACCGACCTGATCTTTGTGTGCTTCGCCATTGACTGCCCCAACTCGCTGGACAATGTGCTCGACAAGGTACGCGTGTCCGCGCCCCTCCCCCTCCCCCGCGAGCCCGCCCTCCTGTTCACCGGCTAACGAGTGACACGCACACGCAGTGGTACCCCGAGGTCCTCCACTTCTGCCCCTACACGCCGCTCATCCTCGTCGGCCTCAAATCGGACCTCCGCTACAAGCGCACCTGCATCGACATGCTCAAGACGCAGGGGCTGACGCCCGTCACCACCGAGCAGGGCCTGGCCGTCGCCCGCAAGATGGACGCCCAGTACATGGAGTGTAGTAGCAAGGAGATGCTGGGCGTCGACGAGATCTTTGAGCGCGCCATCCTCGCCATCGTCGCCAACGACCGTAGGAACGTCGAGTCGGCCGCCGCCCAGGCCGCAAACGCCGACGGCAAGCCCCTGCCGCCCCTCAAGGCCAAGAAGAAGAAGAGAAAGTGCCAGTTTCTCTAGGCAAAAGAAAGAAGAAAAGAAAGTACTGGAACAAGGGAGAGAAGAATACGAGAGGGTGTTACCAACACTGTACGAAGTGTTGAGGCTACTTTGAGTTCTTTTGCTCTCGTTTATATTGGATTTTTTCGCCGCCGGCGCACGCGGCGAAGTTTTTGTACAGCTGATGAACAACGCTCTTATCTTGTAATGAATGAACCTCTGGGAACGAATTTCCTTCTTTTTCTGTACCTCACCGTCTCTTTCATCTGTCGCGTTTTATTGCATCTTTTTTTCTCGTTCTTTCTCGTGTGAAAGCCTTTTAGGTCACTGCTCTTTGTTATTCTTATTCCATTGCATCATAAGCCAGCCGGGCGAGAAGCAACCTGGCCGTCGCGAGAAGGCGACCAAAGCGAGTATGTTCTGACGGGGTTGCAGATGTGAATGCGCGCGTCTGTCTTGCAGGAATATAACTAGATCATGGGTTCTGTTTTCCGCCGTGCGAAACATCGCTGAGCACAGTGTTTACTTGTACTTGATCTTGTTGTGGTTGTTGTGGTTGTTCTTGGTACATGCTCGTCATCTGTCGGTGTTTCTCGCTGTAGACATTTCTTTTCCTGGGCCATGCCCGAGACAGACTACAAGAAATCCTTACAGTATCTCGAAAGGAACCCCGATCGATGTCGTCGCCACCGTAAAGACGTCACGCCCGCAATTGTAAAAAACGTAGGTCATTCCGCATTTCCACGTATATGGCGCCTGTCCTCTGCGCCGAGAGGCTATGTACACAGAAAGGAGAGAGAAGAAAAGAAAAGATCTCCACGGGTATCGTTTATTCCTCATCGGCATCGCTTTGCGCCTCCCGCTTCACGCCCCTCGACCCTCCCGCCGCCGACCCTTGCCGTTGCGACTGTGGCTGTGGCTGCTGCTCCTCCTCCCCTCCCGCGCCCTCCTCGTCGCCCTGCTGCTTCTCCGCCGTCTCGTCCTTGCCCATGACGTTTTCAAACTGCGACCACAGCGTCTCGACCGACGAGAACTCGTTGCCCACCTACATGCCCCGAACCATGAGCCTTCCGTCCACCGTCATAGCCAAAGACAAAACGTACCGCGATGATGGACTCTAGCGATCGATTCAGCTTGTTAATGTTGCCAAGGACTTGCTCGAAGCTCTGTTTTTCGCTTGGAGTTAGCCGGTGAACGGTCTGGACGGGTCAGGGGACGGGGTGCGCACCATGGCGATGTCGCCGAGGAGGGCCTCGCGCTGCTGCTCAAAGTACGACTTGTCGCGGGACGGACCGACGGACGCGCCGCGGTGACCTGAAGCCATTCTGTTCTGCGCGTGCTCGCTTTCAGCAGGTCGCTCGTGTCTGTACCGCTTTTATTTCCCCCGCGACGCCCCGTTCTCGAAGCTCGATATAGCGGGGTGTTGTCGGTGATGGAATGCCATCGTCGCGTCTGTCCATCGCGTGGAGGGGCTCTCTGCCTTGGCCACACAGACGAGATCCAACGACCCACAATCATCATCACTCTAAGAATATCGCTGAGCCGCAGTCTAACAACCACACTCAACCTTCCGCAAGAACCATGCAGTAATTGGCTTCTTTTTTTTTGTGCGTTAATGAAATCCTTTCTTTTACGCATGCTATTGGAATATCCTCACGTCATCTGTTGTCCGCTTACAATTAATCAAGCTTATTACAGGATAGAGATATACTCGTTGTAAGCGCAGATCGCCAAGAACCAATAGCAACATCAACATTCTCCAATGGGAAAAGAATAGCCATCATAAAGTAAAAAAAAATAATGAATTTCATCTTAAACTAGAACCCCAAAACTGCGCCTAGCACCACCGTGCAGAATACCCCCCGAAAACTATGCTTACATCCCCGAAACCATTGGTATCCAACAAGAATTGTAAATTGAGAATCGTTGCAAGTCCCCTTTCCGGTTTTGTGTTTCTTGCTCCCATACCGTTGATTCGGCCGTTGTAACAAACAAAACAAGAAGCAAAAACGAGCCCGAGACATGAGAATGAAACAAAAAATGAATAAAAGCAAAACAGTACAAAAGAGCCACCCAGTCAATCATCTTCTATATTGATCCTGTCGTCGATCATACTCTTGAGGGCGAAGTCCCCTCGACATCATGTCCCGCGGATCTCTCCCATCACGCGGGTCCGGCGCGGGATAGCCCCCCGGACCAGGCGGAGGAGCATGCCCCGGAGGCGGCCCTCTAGCATCGTACCCAACGGGCGTGTAGCTCCGGCCAGGCATCTCGCGCGGGTCGCGAGGCACGGGCGTTGACGAGTATCGGTTGTACGGCGCCGGCGGAGGCGGGCCGGGATCCGGCGGCCGGGTCGTAGCTGGCGGCGGCGCGTAACGGCTTTGCATCTGCTGTGCGGCGTATCCTCGCTCGTCTCTGACGGCGTGGGGGTGCGGGGGCGGCTGCGACTGCGGCGCGGGGGACCACGACTGAGGTGGTGGCGGCCCCTGCGACGTCTTAGGTCCAGGGGCCTGCTGCCAGGCGTTACTGGGAGGCGGCTGCTGGTGCGTTGGCCAGCCAGACTCGCGCACGTTCTGCGGCGGCGGAGGGCCGTGGTCTCTGCCTCGCGGCGCACCGTGGCTGGCATACTGCTGCGGTGGCGGTGACGCGGCGTGCGGGGGCGGCGCGGAGCCATACTGGGCCGGGTAGCCAGGTTGAGGCTGGTACGCCTGCGACGGTGGAGGGGCATATCGATGCGGTGCTGTCGGCGGCGAGTTTGTGGCCGCAGTTTGCGGCACACCAGGATATGCATGTGATCGGTAGTACTCACGCTCGGGTTGGGCATCCATTGCCATCCGCGAGCCCGGCATTGGCGGGGGCTGAGAGGGTTTGAGGGAAGGCATGCCTGCAGGAGCCGCAGGAGGGTTGCGGCCATATGAGTGGTACGCTGGCTCTGGCTCGCGACGCAAAGGCGCAGCAGCCTGCTGTGCGGGGGGCGCTCGCGACATGGGCTGTGGAGGCGGCGTTGCGACAGCCCGAGCTGCAACTTCGTTGACTCGCTTTGGCACTGGCGGAGGGTCGTCATTCAGCAGAGACATAATGTTAGACGTCTTACGTGGTTCAGGAGGCTTCGCTAGGCCACCGGCAGAGCCAGGCGTACGCGACTGGGGAGGGGGGTGGGGAGGATAAAGCTCTCCAGATGGTGGCCGTGAACCCATGGTCGACATTGGCCTCGACATCGGGGGCGAGTGGCCAGGGCCAGGATCGCCGAGAAGACCTCGGCCAGGCTGCGGTCCCTGGCCGTAGTTGCGTGGCGGTTCTGTCGTGGCTGGTCGTCCTAGTGAGAGCGGATCGGGTCTGACTTGGCCCAAGCTGGGTTGCTGGCGATGGCCAAAGGGCTCGTAGCCGCCGTGCTGGGGTGGCATCTCTTCTTGCTTCACGTGCATAGGCGGGCGGCCGAGATCCCGTTCCCGTTCTCGATCGCGCATATGGGTTTCGCGAAGTGCGATGTCGGCTTTCTGGCGCTCGTGCAAAATGCGCTGATCTCGGATGTCAGGACTGCCAGCGACAGGTCCTTTCGGGGCCAGGGGCCCGCGAACATCACGCTCGCGATCAGGAAAGCCAAAGGCAGGCGGGGGTCCACGTCCAGTGCGCGAAGGAGAGAGCGGCGGGCCGACTGGCGGTGGTGCGGCTTGGGCGCCGATGGGCTGTCCTGCAGGCGGCCCAAGACCCTGTGCAGGCGCCTTCGCAATAGGGACTCCGTAGGCGGGATATCCCGGCGCACGGGCAGGCTGCCCAGGGTCCTGCTTGGCTGGTGGCGCAGGCTCATTGTGCATTTCCATTCCCTGTGCAACGCCAAAGGGTCCAGGCCGGCCAGGTGCGGGCGGCAACACGTCGTACCGTCTTCCACGGCCCCCAGTCGTCGGCATGGGTGGATCAGGTCGCTTCTCACCTCGCAGACGCTTCGCGTCTGCATCATTTACAATGGCTTCTAGTTCGGGTTTTGTCTGGTCCTTTTGGCGAACGAAGTAGTTCTTCACCTGTGGCAGCATGTTAGCGATCTGTGCCCTCGTTCCCCCGTTTCCCGTGCTCTCAGCTTACCATAACTGCGGTTTTGGATCCCATGTGGTTTGCAATGCCGGTCCAGTCAGATCCAAATGCCGCAAGTAGCAGAGGAAAATCATTAGATTCGGATACACTCCAGTAACTAGATGCTTGCGTAGCCGCCTTACGATCTTGGTTGGACTGTGACAAATTGAACGTCGCCATGGCTGCTTGAGGTGGTGGTGGCGGCGGCTCTGGCCGAAGAGACGGCGCGGATAACACATCGGCTATGGGAGGAGGGGCCACGGGCGTCTGCTGTCTCTCAATGCCGGCCATTGGCTGCGAATGGACAGAGAACGGCGGCTGAATGCCAGAGGGAATAGACTGCTCAAAGTTGGGTATGGCAGGATGAATTTCGTTGGGCACTGGTGCGGGACCTTCAGGCATACGGGAGGATGATCGTGGTCGTCCCTTGCTTGGCCCAGGAGTGGACGCCGCAGACAGAGATTGGTTCGCTTTCTTGTCTTTCGCCTCCTTCTCCTTCTCCTTGTCTTTGGCCGACTTTCTGCCTCGCCTCCTGCCATTACCATCGGCCTTCTCTCCCTGCTCGCCTCGAGCACGGCGACCAGGAGTTGATGCAGGCGTCGAGGTATCAGTGGGATCAATGGGGGGTTGCTCAAAGCCCCACGTCGGGGCCGCAGCGCGCCTGGGCCGACGCCTCTCGCCATTCTCTCCAGTTTCCTGGTTATCTTCCGTCTCGGGGTCGGCATTGCCAAGTTCAGACATCAGGGCACTAGATCGCTGCTTGCCTCGGCCCTTCTTGCGTCTCTTGGGCTGCTTTTTCAGCTTCTCCTTGAGATTCAACTCCTTCTTCATGAGGTAATAATATTGGATACATGTACCAAAGTCACGGCTAGGGATGACTTCCGCAATCTTGCCCCATTGCTTAGGATGCTCCAGATATCGCTTCTCAAATAGCTCTGCTTCTTCCTTTGTAAAGTTGTTGACTGGTGCAAGAACTTGCCACGCAGACACTAGCCTGTCTTGCTGCGTGTACCCGGAGTGGTCCCAGTATTGTACGGTCTGGCGTTCTTCCGCATCCCAGTACATGCTAGGGATATCGGCTTCCTTTTCGCTGCGGTATTTCTCTTTCTGTATTCGGAGTTCTCGTTCTTTCCGCTCTTCATCTTCGCGCATTGAGGCTTGGAGAACCCGCTCAAGATCACGTTCAGATGCGAAGCGACGCCCTGAGGTCCTGCCTTCAGGCTTTGGCTCAGGTGTAGCAGCCGTTGCGGGTTCCGGGATGGGCATCGTGACGGAGAACTTGTCACGGCTCTTGACTGCGACAGGATCGCTCGAGGTCGTGAAATCGAGGTAGCGGGTATAGTTGTCAGTGTAGACATGACGCTGCTCATTTTGTTCTTGATCCCTATCCAGATGAACCTTGCTCATGTGCTGCGCCACGTAGTTGTCGATCTCGGGGTCAGCCTCAAGACTAGCCAGGAACTCAGGGTCCTTCTCCCAGGGCTTCGTGGTGAAAGTCGGTAAGCTGTCGAGCGGTGGAGTAGTCATGTATTGGCGAATGGCATCGACGTCCAAATAAGTGTCGTCCTCAGACTCCGTTTCATCGTCCTCGACTTGGGATGGTGTACTGGGGACCTTTGATCCGGTTTCGGTGATTTCCATGGACACAGGAGGCCCAAGTATCCTGGACTCCTCGAGTTCCGGCTCCGTAGTCTGCACACTGCCGTTGACTCCAGATTCGGGCTCAAGTTCGGCTTCCTTGGTGGATTGGTCGGTTTCAGAAGCTGGTGGCACTACACTGGCTGGCTGCTCAAGCTCCGGCTCAGGTACTGGCTCCGGCTCCAGCTCCGGCTTTGGCTCCGGCTTTGGCTCCGGTACCTTCTCGGTCTCCAGCTCTGGTTCCGGCTCTTGGTCCTTCTTGTTGCCCTCAGTCTCCGGAATTTCAGCCACAGGCGGGATCAACGTATTTTCGGGTTCGGTGGCTAGCGAAACATCAGCGATGACGGGGATGGTTTCTTCTGGCTTTGGTTCAGGCTCTGGCAAGGCAATCTCCGCCTGGATTGGCTTGGGTACTGCCTCTTCTTCCTTGGCGGTGGCGATGGCAACGCCTTCTGGGGTTTCGCCGAGCATGTCTGTCAGCCCTTCACCGTCATTCAGTATTTTGACCATGGATCCATGAGAAAGCGAGGCATAGCGCGCAAGGACTTCGAGCGGCAATTCTGGCTTCTGAAGCTTGTTCAATTCAGACTCGGTTTTGCGAATTTCCATGTCGAAGTAGTCGGCCATGTCTTCATCGTCGTCGGATTCCGAGTCGTCGTCCTTGGAAATCTTGGCTGGGAGAGAAAACCTAACAACGCCAACGGTCGGTCGCCTGCGCTTACGGGGGTTCACTGGTGGCACGGGCTTCTTGTCGAGCTTCTGAGGTGGTGGTTTTTCGTCCGGACGAACCTCGCCCTCGTCGAGATCGGCAGCCGAGTATTTGGAGTCTTGCATCTCATTCTCGCTTTTAACAATCTCGCCTGGTTCGGCGCTGTAATTAGACCGCGATCTGTTATCCGTGCCAGTGACAGAATCAGAGTTTGCTCCGCTACTACGGGGGCGCCGTTGCTCTGGATAGTCGCCTCCATAGGTGAAAGTTTGCGATCGCATAGATTTGGGTGAGTCGGGTATTCTTCTGTTGAAATGTCGCCCAGGGCCTTGGAGAGGACCTCGCAAGCTTAAGGATGGGCTCTCCGGTCCCACGTGGCCCGAGGAAGGCGGGCGATCGCTATGTGCTCGAGGCATCGAGGGCGGCTTGCTGGTGCCGTCAACGGATATCGATCCTCTGTTCGGCACGGAGCCAAAGGCCGGGGCGGACGGTGCGACAGGTGGGGGGGATACGTCGCGTGATTGCGGTGTTGACTCGGCAGGGTTCGGCGTCCGAATGTCTGGTTTACCCCGGAGGTGGTCTCTATCGGGCCTGTCGCGGTCGTCACGAATATCTCTGCGGCCATCTTCCGGATAGCGATCCCCCCTGTCTCGATCATCGCGGTCCCGACCCCAGCGGCCTTCCTGAGACCGGCTCCGGGGATAGCGATCATTGCGGTCGTCGTAGGGAGTGCGGCCTCTGCCTCGGTCCGGGCCCCAATCGCCCCTGCCTCCTCTTCCACGACCTCTCATGAAGCTGCCTCCACGAGCGAAGGGAGGGCCACCGAAGGGCTGATCGGATGCAGCAGAGCCGGCGGAAGGGGGGCCAGCGTCGCGTGACCCGCGACGCGGCCGTTCCACATCTACGGGCGGCGGTGGATCGCGGTCACGATCTCGAAAGTCTCGGTTGGGTGACCTGGGTCGTCCAATGGGGGAGCGTCTCCTACCAAAATCGCGGTCGCGCCAGTCTCTGTCCCTGTCACGGTCGCGCTCTCGATCACGGCTGCGATCGTCGCGGTAGCGTTCGCGAAAATCAATGTCCCTATCTCTACCGCGCTCTCTGCTATCGTCACGGGCCGGCCAGGGACGGCCCCTGCCGCGGCCGCGACCGCCACGGAAATCTCCTCCGAAGCCACCACGGGGACCGTTGGGCATGTCGATGAGGGCCTTGGGACCGCGGGGCGGATCTCGGCGCATGGAATCACCGAAACCATCTCGATTTGGGGGGAAGCCACCGGAATTCCCTCTCGACTCAGCGGAGGAGCGGCGTCGGTCTTGGTCATAGGGCGGCCCACGGTCGAAGCGATCCGGAGAGCGATCTCTGGGAGAGCGCGACCGACGGTCTGGATCATATCTGGAATATCGGGAAGCCCTGCAGGAGAAAGTCAGTAACATACTCTGGAGTGAAACGCCCAGTCCCGGACGTCGATGACGGATGCGAATCGCGAGTCAGGCCTCGATGGCTTCACGACAGACGATGGGCAGGGCTGGTGGAGTCGAGAATGCGTACATGCTCAAGAGCAGGCCACTGCGTGGCTACTTGGCGCGATGAAATTACGGTTCCATTCATACAAAGAGCGACGTGTCGAGTGCGAAACGCGTAGATGATGGCTGGGGGCGCTGTGGTCGTCGTCGAAAGTTGAATCCGTTGGTGGCCTCCTGGAGATCGATCGCACAGATTTGGCTCGATGCGCACAACGACATGCAAGAGGCAGACGGACGGGCGGCGGCGCGTAACCGAGAGCGAGGGGGACAAAGAAGAAGAAAAAAATACAGTCGTCAATATAGACGCGGGCGTACAGCAGCAGGGCTCGGCGCGCAGCTGCAGCAAACGGGAGGGGGTATCCGTGGTGGTGATGGGAGTCGGACGGGAAGATGGATTGAAGGGATTAGAGGCTGCACGAGGTTCCACCCCCGGGGGGGTTGAAAATGTACGGTGCGCCACACTAGCCAGGTCGCGCCGCAAAAGTTCACCCAAGGCCCTCGGCCGGATGCTAAGGCAGACACTTGGCGGCCCACTGCGGATGGAGCACGGTATGGGAAGCGGGAGTCTACAGGAGGCTAATTTTCTGGTAATACCCGAAACTTTGGGCCAAATTCCGTACATTACCGACTGGCTACGCGGGTTCAGGTTGGTACCTATGGATAGATAGGTACCTGGGAACCCGGCCATGTTTGGCAAGGCACGCAAGGTACGTACCTCGAGGCTGAACCGACGACTTGCCTGCTTGCCGCTGATTGGCTGATGGATGGCCTCGCCCTCGAACTGCGCTAGTCCCAACTCGGCTCGTTGGTGTTGGACTAAGCCACGGCCCTTTTTTTGGCTATTTTGGCTATTTTGGCTGTTCCGGCTATTTTGGCCTGCATTTTAATCGATACAACTGTAACCGCTGTACCGTAGTCGTGGCTTGCGGGTTTGGCAGCTGGCAGGTGCCACAGTGAGGCGCACAGTTACAGTGGGGTTCACCAGAAAATTGTACTCACTCACTACAAATCATAGGTAGGCAACCAGATAGCATCGCATGCACCACGACAACTGCCCTCACAACACTCCTCGTCAGCATGGCCGACCAATCCGCCCCCTCTGGCGCCAAGGATGCTGTCCTCGTCAAGTCCGAGGACATGCCCGCCGATGCGCAAAAGGTGGAGGAGCTCGACTTCAACAAGCTCAAGGGCCCCATCACTGCACACGATCTCTTCATGGGCATGCGCCACATGGGGTTTCAGGCCTCCGCCATGAGCGAGGCCATCCGAATTATAAATGAAATGGTACATCCTCTCCGCATTATCTATATTCTTTGTGCAACCCGTCTAACTCCCGTCCCCAGCAAGCTTGGAGAGACCCCGACACCGGCGACAAGACCACCATCTTTCTCGGCTACACCTCCAACCTGATATCATCTGGCCTTCGCGGCGTGCTTCGCTGGCTGGTTGAGCACAAACATGTATCTGCCGTTGTCACCACCGCCGGCGGCATCGAAGAGGACTTCATCAAGTGCCTTGGCGAGACTTACATGGGGTCCTTCAGCGCCGTTGGCGCCGAGCTTCGCAAGAAGGGCCTCAACCGCATCGGGAACCTCGTCGTGCCCAACGCCAACTACTGTGCCTTTGAGGACTGGGTGGTGCCTATCCTTGACAAGATGCTCGAGGAGCAGGAGGCCAGCAAGGGTACCGACGACGAGATCAACTGGACCCCGTCCAAGATCATCCACCGCCTCGGCAAAGAGATCAACGACGAGCGCTCCGTCTACTACTGGGCCTACAAGAACGACATCCCCGTCTTCTGCCCCGCCCTGACCGACGGCAGCCTTGGCGACATGCTCTACTTTCACACCTTCAAGTCTTCGCCCCAGCAGCTCAAGGTCGACATCGTCGAGGACATTCGCAAGATCAATACCATCTCCGTCCGCGCCAAGCGCGCTGGCATGATCATTCTCGGCGGCGGCGTTGTCAAGCACCATATTGCCAACGCGTGTCTCATGCGCAACGGCGCTGAATCCGCAGTGTACATCAACACCGGGCAAGAGTTTGATGGCAGTGATGCCGGCGCCAGACCGGATGAGGCTGTGTCATGGGGCAAGATTAAAATCGGCGCAGACAGTGTCAAAGTAAGTAGCGCAAGATCAACCTCTCTGACCGTGCAGCTTAGCGCGGCTACTAGATGGAATACTGACCGCTCCAAGGTATACATGGAGGCGACGGCATGCTTTCCTTTCATCGTGGCCAACACGTTCGCCAAGGACATTTAACGACAATATACATTCGATGACCAAAAGAGTATAGAGTTATTTTCAATCAACGATACATCGGGACCTGCGAGAGCGTCTGCCTTGCCGATTTCCGCTTTATCCGATCAGGGCTCGTCAATTAGCTCCCTAAATTTGCTGAGCGCCTCATTCCACGCCGTCTCGCCATCGCCCTCGGCCCATGCGCCAACTCGCTCAAGACCCTCCAGGTCCTCCTTCATGTGGGACTCCTTTGTGGTTCCATCCAAGATTGTGATTCCGTCCAAGCCCATGACCAGCGCATAGTAGGCGGGCACGACACCAACGCCAGCTCCCTGCGCAACGTCCACGACCGGTTGGCTCTTGACCAAGTGTGGGTTGGCCCCAATAGTCCAGAACGACTGAAACTTGATATCGTGTTCCTTACAAAACACACGCAACCCAATCTCATACTCGGTGTCCGGGTAGAATCGGTTCTGAACAACCGCGGGCTTGACGGTAACGCAAGCATGCAGTGCCTCAACAATGCCGAGCGTGGCGTTTGATATGCCTAGATTCCGTATCTTGTGCGGATGATAGCCTTCCAGGGTCTTCCATGCCGTGACGGTGTCGTCCAGTGTGTCCAGAGGAGAGTGCAGTACGACACTGTCCAGATAAGTCTCCTGGCCGTCTATGGCAAAATTACGGAGCGACGACTCGACTGACTGGCGGACCTTGTCTTCGACGGGCGCGCTGAAATCATACGGTGCATATTGGTTTTGGCCACCTGGTGGGGTGAATTTGGTTTGAATCTAAGATGCCAGTTAGATTGGTGGTCGGCGCGGTACAGCCATCACCCTTCCGCGACTCACAAAAACATCTCCACGCTTCACAATACCCTCGAATACGGCCTTTTTGAAGCCCGCGGCGACGCCTTGCTCATTGTAGTGCTTCGGCTGAGCTGCTGTGTCGATGCCGCGGAAGCCAGTCTTGAGTGCTGTATAGACCAAGTTGGCCGTCTCGTCTTTCTTCCAGGCCGTGCCGTACACGAGCTTCGGCATGCGCGTCCGAGACGCCCCGTTCAGCGTGAAATCCCGCGCCAGGCGTGATGCCTGGGCACCAATAGATGGCTGTGTCATTGTCCTTGATGACTTTGCCGGCTGCTGTTGTGAGAGGCGGAAAGGCTTAATCGCTACCTCTCCGGTCGCCACTTGTGTAGGAGGTAAAGCGGGGTTTGCCGGAACGTGGTGAGAGGCAGCTGGATCTCGACTGGAACTACCATGTCCTGACTTGAGGGTTTGCGGTCAAGGAATCCGGTATGACAACTACCCATTTTACCACTTGTCTGGTACTTTCCTTTGACACCACCTCAACTATCCTCTATATCCTACATACACTACGCCGAATTTGTGCAACATGTGCCGTCGGCTCGGCCCGATCTGTAGTGCGAAAGACTGTTTTTGCAGCGCCCAATGCGTTTTCCAAGTCACAAATAGGACAAGCAATACAGCGGCCACTCACTACTGGCCATCATTCACAAGTCGCACAGCATGCCTTCTTTGATCGCCCTCTTCAAAGCGTTCCAGTTAGCGTGGCAAGGCTGAACTCCTAGCGTGCGATCGACACCAGGAGCTGCAAGGAGAGCAGCTGAACAGGACAGAACGGGTAGTTTTGAGGCTGCTACATTTTGTTCCTGCATTTATTACGGGATTAAGCCTGTCTTTGTACCTGTGGCTTTTTCTCCCCTGCATTGCTCTTGGTTGTACTCTGCAGAAAGGTGGCTCATCTCAGCCAAACGACGCCTGGAACAAAAAGGCTACAAACCGCTGAGAAGTGCTCCTATTACGATATCGCTAGCTCGAAAGCCAAGGCTACAGCTACAGCTACCTTCGTTTTCTCTCAATGAGCATCGATAACTAGAGACCGGAACCAACACGTAACGCGCATGGCGGTGCCAACTGAGCGGACCAATTTGGGTCCTCTGACGACAACGTTTTCCGCGCCTTCAAGCTGCAGTGCTCTGGACGGATCGTTTACAAAGACAGGGGGCGGACTCAATGGCGCGGTAGGATACGCGTGTCGAGCCGTGTCCGGAAATGGCCAAATATTTGGCCCAGACCCTGTATGCTTTCCCAATTCGCTGGCATCCTACATCAACGCGGGTGAGAAGTGGTTGACGTCGATCGCTGTATACTCACCGGGTAGTGTATGCCCCAATGGGTTCTCGTCGGCGTGCACCATGACGCGCTCAGCCAACGACGAGGCGCCGACGACGGGTCGCCTTTTCCAGACGGCGAGCCGCGCCATGTTCAATATTCTAGAAATTGGCGAGACGGGTATCGGGTGCTGTCCAAGGTAGGCTCAAAAATGGAGAAACTATAGTCTTGGTCCGTCGCTAATTGAAATTGGGCGCAGCGGCTATACATGCGCCAATGATGACATTTACAAATGCTATACGCCCGGCAGCGTTGGCCAAGTGCTCACCGGTATCATCCGACAGACGTCCTGCACGCCCGAGCCGACGACATTCACCATACAGTCGCTCTCCGATGCGAGCTCAGTAGCGTACGGTCGACGACTTATTATGATCCAGGGGAGTCCGAACGGAGAGACCGACAGTCCTGCGTCTACTTCAAAAGGCAAATCATCCTCCAGCTCATATTCAATATCTACACCGAGCCGAGGCGACGGATCCGGCAGCTCCAGTCCCGAAAACACATCCCCTCCATGCAATGCGCCCAAGGATGGGAGCAGCAACAGTGAAGGACTGACAACTGGCGCCAAAATCGCGATTGGTGTTACGATACCACTTGTCGCAGTGCTTGCCGGTCTGGCCATATTTATGATCCTCTGTGTGCGTAGGAAGAGGTGTGCGAAGGCGGAACGCGAGAAAGCGGCGATGATGGCGGCCGTGCCCGGGCCGTTGCCGCCGCCTCCAGGCCCTCAGGAGCTGGCAGGCACGGCGGGATATGCGTACCAGAAGCCCGGCCAGGAACAATACTTCAAGTCCGAGCTTCTGGGGCAACCCTTGTCAGAAGCGCCCGGGCACACGGTGTATGATCGGAGGGGCGAGTTGCAGGGCAACAACCAACAGCTGAGCTGGAATCAAGAAGCACCGCCGCAGCATCTGCCTGCACCGAGTTACACAGAGCTGGGCGCCAACCACCTCCGGACCACGATTGCTACGTCAGACAAGGATAATGCTCCTGCTACTGCGGTCCCTGCTCAGTCTGCTTTCCATAGTTCTGCACAGGCGGGCAATGAGCCGTGGAAATGGAACCAACCGCTGTATCCAGATTCACCATGACAACTTTGGCTAGTCTTGTATACATAGAAGATGATGGATTTAATGGTTTCGGCCACATCTAGTACAGCACGTCTCGGTTCCGACGGAAAAGCCACCCAAGTACAACAGTGACCTTGCCGAACTCTGCCACAGCCTGATGTATACATTCAGTCTGGATTTGATAACGTAAAATGCAATCGTCAAGTAGCTCCAAAACTGGATACTGTCCAAGGTAACGTTGAATCGCGCACTTTTCCCAATGGGTCCGGTTTTCGCAGGCACAGTAGATAGATAATGGACGTCATTCGGAAAACCCCACCATCCATCCCACCTTGAGGAGAGGGCGCTGATCCCGGATAGACAACGCGGGGAACCTTGGCAGCAGCTGTTCGTTTTCTCTTCCTTCATACTTTCCAGAAGACGGGACTCGGTTGTCAATCGATGTACTAGAGGCGCACGAAGTCTGATTTGCTAAGCTTCAAGGTGTACTACGAGCATCTCCCTGCAGCGGGGGAATCCTAGGTTCGACAGAGATTAAGAAGCCTTGACAGACTCAGTACAAGCAAGGCCACGATGGCTGCGCAAACCCCCTTCACGATCAAATGGGGCATTCTCGCCACTGGCGGAATCGCTGAGAGTAAGCTTCCCTACAGCCCGCCGTCTGCGTACAGCCCGCATCACCTTCTAACCTCGACAGCCTTCTGCCGCGACTTGCTCTGCGACCCTGCCGTGCGCGACGTCCACGACGTGCGCCACGAGATCGCCGCCGTCGCATCGTCAAGCTCCGCCGACCGCGCCGCCAGCTTCCTCCGGAAGATCAACGGGCCCTCCTCCGCCCGGACGTACGGCTCGTACGCCGAGCTCGTCGCGGACCCGGACGTCGACATCGTCTACGTCGCCACCCCCCACAGCCACCACTTCCAGAACGCCATGCTGGCCCTCGAGGCCGGCAAGAACGTGCTGTGCGAGAAGGCGCTCACCGTCACCGCCGCGCAGACCCGGAAGCTGGTCGCCAAGGCCGCGGAGCGGAACCTCTTCCTGATGGAGGCCGTCTGGACGCGCTACTTCCCGCTGAGCATCAAGATCCGCGAGCTGATCGCCTCTGGCGCTA
>LUFD01002208.1:1038-24395 GCA_003025255.1 Cordyceps pruinosa | reverse complement strand
CGCGACTTGTCCGCGTCAGTGTGATCACACCCTACAAAAGTGTGAATTTGTGCCTATTGTCACACGAGGTGTATTGCACGGGGTAAAAGTGTAAATTAGTTGTGGCTGCTGCAACCTATGCTTACTATATACGTAACAACACTTAGCGATCGTAATGTTGTCTTTTTGTATTAGAACTATGCGGGACTCAAGCTGCATAAGCTATACTGAGACTGCCGTCACCGTGTCTGTAAGCCGCTGTGGCAACGCTTGGCTAGTACTTTGCGGGGTAGTCGTTGCATGTCTTGCTCTTTGTACGCGCCCACATTATAAATAGTCCTCGATCTCTCTGGAGAGCGCTAGGTTTGTGATTATCCTTGCGGGTACCGCATGTAGGTCTCCAATCCATGGGTTCAAAAGGAGGATGTATACACTGTTTGGTCGTTTCTCGGCGAAGCTTGCGCTCTGTTGCTCCCTATCGCCGGCTTTCAAACGGTATCTATTTAAAAGATGCTTCTAGTTATGTTTCGGCATAACCTGTCTTCTTTATACATTTTTCGTCTAGTTTCTTTATCTATAGGCACCACACGGCTATATATTCAAGATAACAATGTAGCCCCTAAAGAAGTAAGTAGAGCTACATTCCTAAATTGACATAGATTATCTGCTTATTTACAACTAATAGGCTATTAATTCCTAATAAGTATATAACCGCCGGCGTTACGCAGGCCTACGAACTAAAACCTAGCTATGATGGGATAAAGATATAAACTTATTTAACTAAAGGCCGATTTCGAAGCTTTATACTAATAATAAAACACTAGTGCGAGTGATACTGCACCTACTGTCGCAGACGAACGAGTCTATGATCGTGCCGAACGCGCCACCTCGCCTGCAGCAGCTAAGCTTTAATTGCAGGATACGTCTGCAAGCCTAGGTACGTTACTTAGCAGCTTGACCATCGCGTTGCTTATTCTAACTCCGAGTGTTGTATAGATTCACGGGTGCCTAGTAGCTCTAGGAGTGCATCAAGCGCTGAGACTCCTGGCCAACCTTCCAAAACCGCACCTCAGGCTGCGGAAGGTGGCACTTCGGCAATTAAAAGCGCTACTTTAACGTCGCTATGTGGAATCTCCGACGGGATGAAAATGTTCGAACCCCTCGATTAATGACCCATTTAGACTTCTACGCTAACTATGGGTAGCAGTGCGAATGGTGCAACGACTTCTGCCGCAGGCGAATAAGGCCACGGATGTGCCAAACGCGCCACGTCGCCTGTAGATAGCGCCAGCGAAGGACCACCAAGTAAGCTACCCTCCACCTTTGCCTATGTCACTAAGCTAACAATACAAGACACCTAAAAACGCGGAAACGAAGCCGCTAGCGCACTAGACGATGTTGTTGAAGATGCGGCCCGGCTAGATGCCTTACCGTCCGGGCTGCCTAAATCAGCTATTGTAGACAGAGATGGCAATCCTGGTGGTGAACTGTCGGATGCTTCGCTCTCCCCTCTACCCATAGAAAACAATGGTAAGAGAGGCGCGGTCAATTGCGATAAAGAGCATGACAATGCCAATATTGCAGCTATCCTGGAGGGTAGCATCTCCTAAGAGGTTCTCGGGAGGCTCCGTATCTAAGCTTCAACTTTAGGTAAGTTATACTAATCTAATTATATCACACCCGTCTACCTAATGCCTAACTCGATCACTTCTAAGATGACGTATTTACCCTATACCCTATAAGTAGGTAGCACTTTAAAGTTCTTTATATATTTTACTAACTATGTCTATTTAAGATTCTTTAGTTACATTACCTACACACGTTAGATAAACTTCTGTTGAATCTCGCCGTAGTAGTTAGCCTGGCGATAGTAATGGCGATAAGGAAAGTAGAAGTACTACAATAAAAGCAATAAGTTACGATAGAGAACTATCACCACATATAGAGGATTAGTAAACTTAGGAAATTTTTATTAGTCTTAGTAGATTAGTTCCTAATAATTATAATAGCTAGTAATATAAAGTAGTAAATTCCGCGAATTAATAATACACTTAGTTACATTACTGGCCGCTTTTGAGTGTCTTTTGAAGACTAGTAGTCTAGTGAAGTTAGAAGAACCTAAACACGTAGAAGTAAGTATAGTTCTAAGTTATTACCTAGTAGCGAGAGGAAGCCACTTATTTTCTAGAATAAGGCTAATAATTAACTAATTAACTTACTATATTGTATATAACTAATAGGAGCTAATTTCTTAATTAATAGTGTAACGTAACTTAAGGCCTAAAATTTATAGGACCTATTTTAAAAGTTAGAGAATAGTTATAATAAGACTAAAGTGACCCCCCTTGTCCCTAAAATATTAAGTATAGAGGCGCGCGGCCCCTCCTAAGGCACTACCACTAGGCGTCATTAAAGGGCGCTAAAAGTAAGGTAAAAGGTAGGAGAGTAATTAAAATACTAGTACTACTAAGAGTTTTTTAACTTCTTATTAGTTATAGATTAGTAGATACCTATATAACACTTTTTCTAGGTATATACTATCCTGTAAGTTTTAGAAAATGGCACATAATTTTAGGCTTCTATAATTAGGCTAATACAGCAAATTACACGTAGACTATACGATGCTGTTCTAGTAGCCCCACCTAGACCTTATAACCCCGCGCCGCCCCTCGCTGTAGTAAGGAATAAGCTAGTATTAAGCTTCTACTATCGCGATAAGCAAATTTAGAATTATCCGTCTGCCCGAAGATACTCCTAGCCTAAAATTTCAGGATGTGTAGAAGGACTAGCATTCTCCCGCTACTGTTGGCGCCGAATTAGACACGCCCGCCAAACAAGCCAATCGGAAGCTAGCGGAGTTCATTATAAAAACCTATTAGAAAGACATCTTTATATGTACTAGTGATGATTTTAAAAATGAAAAAGCTAATAAAGAAGCCTAACATACCAAAATCGCCCAGCTAGGCAAATTATCGCATCGCCTCTAACAAGATAACCCTACGCCGGGGTACCGCGTAGAATAAACATATCGCTACTGCTGAAGGGCGAACGTTTCTAGTATGTCGGGATAGGCTGCTACAAGGCAAAAAAATCGGATTGACTGTTGGGGGCGATACGTTACAGCACGTGTGTAACAATGGGTCAGTTTTTCTACTAGAGCCGGGCGTTAAGATTAGAGTACCGACAAAGGAGGAATGCTACCTAAACGCTATTAAGTTATTAAAGGTAGTAGTGACGGGTTAATGATACAGCTAAATACTAGCCGTATAATAATATGAAAGTTCATTAGCAATGCTACGTATCAATAAAAGAACGTAGAGATCACGCTACTCCTAGGGAGCCGACAGCGCTAGGGTTAGGCGTCTAATCACCTAGTGATCGGTTGCTAAAAAAAATCAATGACTATTAACGGGAAGTTTTCATTTATTTTGTTTAGACAAGCCTGCCGAGTTTAGGAATTCTCCAATTCTTTAATCATCTAGACTTAAGATCCAGGCCTAGAAGTCTTCTAATGCTTGATCATCTAGACCCAAGATCCAGTCCTAGGAGTCTTCCAATGCTTGATCATCTAGACCAAAGTTCTAGGCCTGGGAGTCTTCCAACGCTTGATTACGTAAATCAAAGATCCTAGTCTGGGAGTCTAAACCACTGGTGATAGTAGCCCCCCCTGTAGGCAGCGAGCCTTGAGAATTAGCAAAGTGAATGGCTTTCGCTGAATGAGAGCCGGTAGGATCCAAATTTAGAGGTCTTTATCCATTGTGACGGAGAGATACGCTTGGTTCGGCTGCTCTAGAATTTGGCGCTCCGGTACTGTGAGTGTGATCAACCTCGATAGGTGCGTTTAGAGCTGTAGCAAAAGCATCGACCGAAACCAAGGCAGAGAAATCGTTGGTTAAACTGCTTTCGCCATTGACCCTAGTGTCGTTATAGGCTGTGCGGGAGGAAGCATTGGCGAGCACGCCTAGGCCCGGGGTTTCCTTAATTGCAAGCGTTCGATTAATTTAATGTTCGCAGCTAGCCCCAACCTCCCAAATTAATTTATTAAGATGTGTAGATTTAGCAACGGGAGTATGTAGGTCTGTGTTGTGCCCGTGCTCCGCGTCTATGATGGGGGGGTTGTGCCTTTTGCGTGAGAGCCTATGGTCACTACCCTTAGATTTAGCAGACCTCTTCTGTCTAGCGGTATAAGGCCGACGGTTTGTTCCAACGGGCGGATTATCTGCTGCAACTTCGTTAGACGTGCTGTCGAGGACTGGTAGATGCTATGTGGTCGAACTGCTACCGGCTGCTAGCGCAGTAGGTGGCGGAGCCTCATCTGGTAGCGGCGCCGTTCTGTGTCCTCCGCTCAGCCTTGCGGGCACATAGTTGGGACGCTTAGTTCCACAGAGAGTGACTAACCGGCTGCATGGATCGGTTGTTTCGCTGTCTCTAAAGGGTACCGGCATGACTGACGTTGCCATTGAAAACTGCGAGGACATTGTGCTGCTGCCGTAGCCACTGTCTCCGTCGAAATAGAGCGGATAGGTCTGTAACGTAGCTCTTGCGAGCGCATTTGAATCACGGACTGCGCGGTATGAGAGCATTTAATCGTGTGCCGATGCATCCGGCATAAAAATCCTCTAGACTAACGCACTAGGAGCTAGGTCTGCTAATGATAGTGAGGTCGCCTTACGCGATAGATTCTAGACGACCCTAGCGAGCTGAGGTTGACTAGGAGCCTGCGAACTCGGGTATGCCTAGTAACTAGACCTACGTAGGCTCAATCGGTTTGCAAATAATTCCGTCTGTACATTTAGGCTCTCTAGCGCGAATTGATCGAAGGCTACTAGCGATAACTGCAGATCGGCATAAGAATGTCGCGACAAAGGCCCGGCCGTTGTGCGCTGCCCGCTAGCCGCACCCTCACTATGACAAGGTGAGGCGGCATCACGGACAGGGTCGAATCGAGGGCAGCTGAAGGGGACTTGCTCGGGAGTAGTGGGCGCGGCGCTCGCAGACTCGGAATGTTAAGAGGAATCGTTCGACTCATTCTGGACTAGCGGGCTCGCCATGCGCCGCAAGTCCTTCAACGGAATATAAAAACTCCGATCGAGCCGTCTCTCCGCGGCGTGTTGCTACTCGTCCGACTTCTGATGCCAACTTTCTTTTTTAGCATTGTATTCTTTCTCGGCGTCATCGAACCGCGTAAAGGTTAATCCTAAGTTTCGGAGATTTATAAGCCTAAGATAGTTATATATATTAGAAAAACTAGTTTACCGTTTATAGAGAGACTTTACTAGAGATAAAACCGTACCTTAATTTAAAAGCCTAGGCTACTATAGTAAGGGGAATATATACTAGAGTATCCTTATCTATTTCTATTAACTTAAAATCTTAAAGACGTTTTATAATATCGACGCTAAACTTAAATAAATTATTAAATAGTATATTCTTCTTTATAATGGAGAAATAGTAGTGCCGTTCTACTTAAGTTAGCTAATAATAAAATAACGGAATTGCGTACTCTCTATCTTATAATACTACGTAGAGGAGTAGGGTATCTATACCCTTCTAAAGAACTAGTACATCTATAGTATAGTAAACTATATATAGTAACTTTTCGTAGTGTATTAACTCCTATTCTATTATACTCCCCCTTATTCCGCTTTATACATATTTATAGTTAACTTTATATGTAAGTGCGCGTACTAGGGTAGAGCTTGTTACGAATGTTTACTACATCTTTTTGTCGCTACTTGTAGTTTTAGTAGCGACTTGACTAAATATCTCGTCTAGGCTTTAGTTTTTATTTTGCTAATACTCGATAATACGCGAGGAAACTAGCTTCGATCGTTTAATTTTAGGATTTTAGAGTTAGGCAATACCTTTACGGATGTGTGTTTTGAACTTTTCACTATGTAGTTCGAATAATATGTCTTTTCGTAATTTAATTCGTAACTTGTTTCTCAGGTCTTCTATGTTACTATAGTCGGCACTGTAGCTACCGGTAGAGCCGCCGCGCTCGGTGTCATTATAATTAGAACTATCGGGATTGATATCACTGTCGCCATACTTAGGCCTGTTATAAGTACCAATTTGATTGTCGTTGTTAAGATGCTATAAAATGCCTTGTAGCTTAAGAGCCCGTCCCTTTATACCCTTATAGGTTATTGTATTCTTAAGCCTCGCTCTTAATACTAGGGTCGACGATTTAGAATCTAGTTTTTCTATAATGGTATCTCTCCTCTCTAGACAACTCTAACCTAAAATATCTAATTCTAGACAATTTGGCCTATTTTCGTGTTAGATATTAGTTTAAGTATAAAGGAAGATAATATATAAAGCATCCTATATCTACATCCTAGAATCGCCGAGCATCTTGTCTAGGTGCTTTGTAATTTTGTGGCGCACTGTTAATAGCTCGAGGGTGACTATAGCGTGGTAGAGCCTATAAGAAGCCCGACAGCGGCCGAAAATCTTCTCCACTCGCCTGCTAGTTGTTTTGTAGCATATAAAGTGTCTATCGACTTCCAAATAGAAGATCTTTGTGCTCTCGGTTAAGTCATTTGATGCTATTCTTCCGCGAGCAGTGAAAGATTGAGAAAAAAAAGGCGTATTAAGGTCATCTTTTAAGTCCTATGACCATTCTGTAGTTGATTACGTACACTCCAGCTATTAGAGTTATGTGCGCTCCTACATGGTATTAGGCCGCCGGAGGCGGCCGCCCATGACCTATGCTATCGACCCGAGCTGACTAGGGATTAGCGATGGTGACGATTAATATCAACTTAGACCTATAAAACTTAGGGAGTTTCTTAAAACTCCCTAAGTTTTATGGGTCTTTCGATCCCTACTCCCTTCCTCCTCGGAGGCTATAAGAAAGCGTCGCGGCCACCTTTCATACTCTGTGCCATCGACGTAAGCTAGGCGGGGCAAGGATATGGCGATAATTACCTTCGATCCGTACATTTATAGCTTTCCTCTTAAGCTATTATTAAGAGCGAGGAATAAGTGAAACATAATCTTATAAAACATGTCATTCTATTACGAACTACATATAAACTAGTAGTCCCTTAACAACGTACACACAAGAGTTAACCTACACCAACATTCACTATATAGCGAATTAAGGCGTTAGAATATAGCCTAGAGCTCGTTTCATCCCTATTCGGCGCGCTTTACCTCATCCTTAGCTTAGCTATTAAGTACAGCTATAAGGGTAATAGCCTCGCTACTTTCTAGAATAGCACCTCTTTTCTAAATGGTAAACTTTTTATCTACTTTATTACGTTTCTTAGATTTATAGTATTATTTTTTATCACGCGTTAGAGACCTAATAATTAGCTCCTTACCTTTACGCTATTCAACGCTTAGCGTTCGAGCCGTAGCCTTTATAGTAGTGTAGAGCTAGTGAGTTTCCTAGTATCAAAGAAGTCCCTTATACTTATACCATTTAGTGTCATTTATCTATCTAAATTAACCCCCTTAGGGGTTTCTACAGATCTCTTTAGATGGCTAGTCTATATTTACTTGTAGCTTTTACTCTCTTTGTTCCTAGATTACGGAGTTACGTGGCGGCGGAACGACAATAGCTTTAGCTGTTCATATCAGCCCACGCCACTATAACTCTTGTAGTGGCTTCTAGCCACACTAGGTCCGGCTAAAGATGTCTAAAGCATATCTATTTTACCCTTCCTCTACTTTTTATTGTGGTTGGGTTAGGGGTCGTAGCCGCCATTGTGCCTACCAAAGTCGTACTAGAGTTGCAACAGATTCAGTGCTTTTATTAGTCCACGGCTTCCTCGGCAATTGTCTACGTCGCGAGGCTAAAACTTGTAATTACTATGTACAATGACTTGAAAGTAGCAACGAATGAAGCACGCTAGGGGCGACACGTCGTTTCTACTAACGCACAGAGTCAATTAGATAGTAATAGCACGGCGCGTTTAGAACGTTAGAGTGAAAGTAATATAGGATATGAGATGGGGCAATTAATTAGCAATGCAAGCTCACGGGAAGCCTCTGCCGCAGTGCGAAGTCTTGTTTAGATTGTCGCTAGTAAGAACATAGAACTTACGTTCTAGATATAGACGCTTACTCCGGATCGCCGAGTAGATTCTCTCCTTTTAGGGCTTCTCATTTATCAATAAATTATATCACAGTATAGTTAAACGCTACATAGTCGCCGCTTTCCTTACTAGACTTCGTCATACTAGGATAGACAACTTTCTTCTTAAGTATATTACTAAACTTGCTAGGCAGATTAACACATTAAACTCTCTATATAAGAGGTAGCAAGCACCCTCTATCCTAGACAATACGTAATAACAATTCAGTTCGGATAACATCTATTCATCCAATAGCATACAACTAGGTAACAGTTGATATCTAACACTATAGGATATACAAAACTGCCGGAGGTTATAACCACTACCTATACGCGGTAGATTATTCTGGCGGTGTTCTTAGAAGCTGGCGGCCTTGATGTGCTGTCCCTAGCGGACGAGACACTACGCCATTTAACGTGACTCTAGCCCAACGCCGGGCGTATTAAGTCAAAAAATTATTAGTGCGGGGCACAGTCCCAATACATTTGGTGCTTTCTACGTGGTCTTAGATTAGGTCGCCGGTGTTAACAGACCCAGACCTTAGGACACTTTAGTTAAATTCATCGAATGTTTCTTAGCTACAAAGGAGCTAATTTACTAAATCACTTCCTTTAAATGCACTTAAAAGTAACAACCGCTTAAGCTAAACCCTAGATTTTGATACATACCTATGTCTACTTCTTTCCTTAATAAAAAAAGCAATTAGGGCTTTTCACTAAATACTTTTATTATAAATATAAGCGTAGTGTCGGCGCCCATTCTTCTACACATCGCTCTACCCCTTAGACACTAGATCTATCCCAACATATAACATAGCCGGCGTTTCCTCTTCTCTTGCACAATTAAGGCATGTAGTTGCGGTGTAAGAGACTCTGCCGACCGCAAAGTAGCTATTGTACGCTTTCAAATCGATTGATACACTACTTGGCTATCTATCTGTAGTTTACAAACGTGAGTGACCCTAGCTCGGCCCTTCTATATCAACTAGTCTACTCTCCCCTTTCCTAACCTTGCAGTAGAAATGATCGGAGCGGCTATCTTTAAGGTCGAAATTACCGAAGTCTAAGGATGGTCTTGATTTATCTCACGTTAGCGTGCCATCACTCATTTAACTAGATCTACATTGCCAAAATTTGCGGTTACGTAAACAACCTAAAGTACTAGGCTGGGCAGATTTAACGCTATCACTCCTTTAAAGACGTATTCGATGTCGTTAGATCCCGGCCCGCCATCCTCTAGTACGTCTCATCGACGTACTAGTGTTAACTGTGATTTCGACAACGGTGATGCCAATAGCTCTTCTAGCTAGTAGCTTCCAGAACCGTCAGATGAGCGCAGCAGTTCCTTGCTACGTCTCCTCGGCGTAGCGCGGGTGGTACATCCTGCCGACAGAACGACTACGCATAATTTCACTCTACTTCGCCAGCTCGAGACAACACAGATATCGTACCGGAAGCTAGTTAGCCAGGTTGAGTGCATCTCCAAAGAGGTAACGTTTATTAAGAGAATATGGACCATATAGGCCTCAAGAATTCCAGATGATGAAGATCTCGACTAAGAGCAATACTAGAAACTGATTTCGTTCTGTCGGTTACTACTAGACCGTCATTGTGACTTCTTTGACGCCAGCCAGGCCCTATCTCGGAATGCCGCAGTGCATCGCATGCCTGAACGCTTATGGCGCTATATCCAATCAATCCTCGAGTTCCTCCGCAAAAGACTACCCGAGTCGCGCGAATTCATGCTTAAGTTCATTCAGATTGTATATAGTACTATCACACGTCTATATGAGTTAGTTCCTAGATATGTTGGGACTTGGACCGAATTCCTTGGGGATCTAGCCGAATGTATGGCCACTAACGACATTAGCGATGGCGAAATTTAGGCTGCCGTATCTCGACACTAGTATTCGAAGGCTTCAGAATGGTCACTAGAGGTTGGTAGACTTTACAATCGCCTTGCAGTGTCTGCCGGACCCGATGCTCTGTAAAAACTGTATTACTACAACAAATCATTATGCGTCCCCGTTGCCTTCCCGAGAGCTTGGGATACCATAATGGACCTTTTCAGACCAGTTTTGGAGGGGTCCGTTCGCTTAGATCTATCAGATGAGTTGTTCGTTAGACTGCATGCTATCAACCTTTCTAGACGCAATAACGAAGAACTTAACGGAGTCATAACGGAATTTCTAAGTACTCTAGATTAGAGTATCGCAAAGAGGAATAAGGGCTAGCTTCATTCAAGGTACGCATGGAAACTTCTATCTCTTTATATTAGCTAACAAGATTAGAATTAGATACTATATCGCAATCTCTCTTATATGCTCTCTTCTAGGCTATGGTGCACCTAACAACCCCCTTTAGCAAGCACTTCTAGCTAGTAAAGGTGATAGAAACGCTACATGTTCCGCAGAAAATGTCATAAATAGAGAAACTATAGAGAAGAAGTTTAAGATAAGTCGAAAATTCGCTATATAAACATGCAATATTGTTTTCTAGCGCAAAGTAGATATCAACGCCCTCCCCTTTCTCTATACTATACTAGCATGGCTTAACACCCTAACGCTATGGCACTCCTTGAGAACGAGTTGCCATGGGAGCGGGTGGTCGATGTGCTTAACGAGGCTATTCCGGCACTGATCTCGGAACCGAGAATGGCGAACTACACCTTTCCGCAGCCGCCTAAGGAGGCTCCACGCCCGCTGCTAGAGGAGTATGCGATGTGAGGGTTTGCATTTTTAGAAACCTACTTCCCTCCCGACTGGTTTCATATAGGCACGATTGAAGATAATAAGAAGATGCTTGAGCCGCCCTCGCTGGGGGACGAACGGCGCCAACGCATACTATAGGTTGGGCGCCGGCTTTGTAAATAGGGAAATTGGATCTAGTGGAATGAAGGCTTAAGTCATTTTACTGTGAACAAGAAACGACAGGTTCCAAGCACAGGTAGTAATGGCAGCAGTAGCTACCTTCGCCGCGCTGTACCTCCGCTTCCTGGCGGGCAAACTGGCTCGTCTGCTAGGCACGCCTGGTTGACGCACAGAACCCGGAACGCTACCCTCAACCAGCAAATGCCAACGGCCCGGAACGAGCTTGACGAGAACATCATCGCCTGTCTGAATAGACAGTCATTCTGCCGCTGATCGCTTGCCGCAGCACGCTCGCTACCGAGCCCCCGAATCTCTTCGCCACCGTCGTATTTAGGAGAGTTGTGAGGCACGCTCATATGATCCGGCCGTTTTACAAAACATTTACTTACTCTCATTCAATCTGAACTCAATAAATGTATTTCCTAGGCAAAAATTCCTCCAATTACACCGGCAACCCTTGCAAAGAATGTGTCATGGATGCCGATGCAGTAGTGGTGTATGTGCCCGCCAGAGCGGCACAGCGCTCTTGCGGAGCTATGGCAACGACAACAAAAGTCCCCCCGGGATCTCGGCCCCAAACCAGCCGCTGCGCAAAACTGGTGTGTCGGAGCACCGGCCGCAAGGAGCCAATTACAAGATGTGCATGGTAGATGCCCTCTTCCGCTTGGCATGGATCGTGGTGGATGGCTCTGAGTCGAGTTCAATCAGTGAATCACGGCTTATAAGTAGAGGAGAGATTCCTCTCCAAAGAGATTCTCCCTGCAGACGACGAAGCACCATGGAAGCCAAAACCGTCCGACATGCCTACTTTGCCGGCCGTTCCGCGACTGGCCTGCCCGAGGGCGGCCACGGCGCCATTCTCGAGATTGTTCACCGGACCCCATTCAAGAAACTATCCACTGGAAAAGTGCACCCTGAAGAACTGTCCACCGAAGAAATGCCAGAGCCTGAGTTCAGACTTACAAAGCTGCAGCATACGCTAGCAGTTTGCGACTACGTCCTCGAGTCTGCCGAGGAGCTACACTTCTTTGGCTTTGAACGTGTGATAGGCCTGCCAGCGGAAGAGTCCTCGCAGAGAATTATAGTCTATGCGTTTTTTTCTGGGCTTCTACTTCCTAGTGTTCCTTACGAAGACTGCTTAGAAGTCGAAACACTGGCTGCTGTTTTGAAGGCAGGCGTTGTACAGAGATCAGAGGCCGTCACTGTAAGTCAACGTGATGCGCCCAGACCCCAATGCCACCTACAAGCCTACTAATAGAAAACAGCTGACAGAGCATTACAAGCTTCTTTCCGCCCAAGTGAAGATCTATGTTAACCATGTACAATGGTTTGAGGCGTCAAATGAGGCTTTGAAGAAGGAAAAAGGCAACTTTCAAGTTCCTGGGCCAGATCTCATCTACTTTGACATCACTACACTAAAGAAACCAACCATGGACGAGCCTGTGACCGAAATTTTACACCGAGCAACCAACCTTGCTTCAAAAGGCACAGGATATACGACAAAACTATGGGACATTACGCGAAATGCAAGAAACCTCTCGTCTTTTTTCACGAAAATTAAAGCGGCCACAGACGAGGTTCTGCCATATTGTGGGCTACCACTGCAAGTTTCAACACTGAAAGAAACCTGCGGGTATGAAGAATCACTATTGGGGATGCTCATTAGTACCCCTGGGGAGCAGATTGCAGAGGCAAAGCGCGAGGAGGAAGATGGCCTGATGGTTGTCGCCATCGCAACCATTGCGGTACTTTGCGCGAGATGCGGCCGCTATCCTCCCCCTCACGTCGAAAAAGGGGATCTCCCTGGTTTACTATGGGATGCTAAGGTGATAGAGGCCTCCAAAATGTTTTACATGCCTCCGAAAAAGACAAAAGGTTTGACGGATGGATATTATCGCGTAAGTCCAGCCGCGCAAAGCAATAGAAAGTGGCCAACTTGGGCAGCGGTGTCGACTTTGCAAACTCAACTTCGCACTGCAACTTGACCTTTTTATTCATTACAAAGAGAAACATGGCGGGCTTTGGCGATATACAGATGAGGGACGTTTTGAGTGTTTGATGGTAAACCCGTTGGAACCTTGGACATGTCACCAGAATTTTGTTAGTGTGCCTAAAATGAGGGATCACCAAAAGAAGGAACACGCCGAGATGCACGACTTTCTTCTTGAGCATATTGAGCTAGCGATATAATGTATTAGACAGAAAGCAAGTCTCATGACTGTTGTAGTTAGATCTTTGTGCCCTCTGCCTTTGTGTTTTGAAGAAAGACATCACTGATACAAACAATCGATGGACTGGATGGGTGCCGCACGTGCTTCGAAGTAGGTATTCATTGACCCGGACCGCGGTTTATGTAAACTAATCCAATGCAAAGCAACATTCGGTCCGGGTTCTACGATAACTTACAGACAACCTCGTGGGTGCCTCAAACCAGCCTCATTCACTTCTTCTGGAACGCCGCTGCTCTTCCCCCTCTTATCATCACCGTGTGGAAAATCAAGTTAACTAGCCTCAAGACCCTTTTCTTGGCTACAAAAGGTCCGATCCGCCGAATCCCTTCGTTAGAATGCACTTATAAGAAACAGCCACTTAAGTTGAACCCCAGATGTTCGTACATATCTATGTCTACTTCCTTCCTTAAAGTAGATAGCTATTCTGCGCTATAGTCCTTCGCTCCCCGGCGCCTGTCACTAGTCTAGCCACGAACAGATGAGTTCCCTTGGCGGCGGCTTCTACAGGTACCGCTGTACATACTTCTTCTCTGATGGCTGTTTGAACTGGGTGTGGTTGAACGACACGCCATGCTCAACCTGCCTTGTGAGTGTTGCCTCTGCTAGCTCTTTTGTTTCCTTGACTATGCTAATAAAAAAGGCCATTGGTCGTGATGAGAGCTGTTACAATTCTCTGCGATAATATCTATAAGTCAGTAGAACCTCCTTACACCCGCGAGAGCTATGGTTTTTTTAAACTATCATCTTCTTCATTTGTACCCAAACTCGCGAGCGACTTGTTTTTCTCCTAAAGCCAAGCGCTTAATCGTGCTATTCGATCGTTATGTCGGATATTGTTTGGCGCACCAGCGATGTATGTCCACCCATCAGATTTTGCGTATCTGAAACTAATTCATCTAGCGTGACACTTATAGAGTCAAGACTAATTTTCTAGATATATCCGCGTGGTTCTTTAGGTATAATGGAGAGCAAGAGCTTGAAGTCTTTCCTGGAGCAGACCTTTACCTTGCTACATTTGCGGATGGATATCTGGAGATAAGACCAAAAGAACGATCGATATACTTAGAAACTATAAAAGGGTACCTTTATCAGGCGGCTGGGGTCCAAGCTTCAGTCCCCAAGTTGTTAGAAGGAGCTTATATTTGGCGATCTATGAGAGATAACAAAATTCGCGAGTTGCCGAAGGTGTTTCTCGATTATGGTATGATACTCTGTTTCACAAAGAAATTGACCCTTGACCGGGCGATCAAGGATATATCAGAGTCCGTGTCCTACGACGACTGGAAGGGTTTACATGAAACGATGCATTGGGAGATTCGTCCAATGTATTGAAAATAGTTTAAATAGCCTCACTCTCTCTCAATATTAAAACCCGTTTCTCACCTAGCTAAACTTCATTCATAGTTCATTGCACACAAAATGCACAACCCTCACAAAATAAAAAAGAAATGCACAGGCGATCCTTGCACAGAGTGCATTGAGGATGTGCCTGCCTTAGCCGCGTGTATTTACTGCCCGTTGCGCCTCTGTGGTACTCATTTTTATTTTTCTAGCAAGAATAAAAGGTAATCTCTCTCTTCAGGCATCTCATCACATAAGACTTACATCAAACAGCTCCGTCAGGGAGGCACATGAAGCTGCAAATCTACAAAGCTATAAACATAAAGGCCAAGATTGGGCCCAGAAGGCCGGCTCCAAGAACAAACGTGAGATCGGCTTCACAACCGGCCAGCGCTGCAGTGGCGACCTCTAAGAGGAAGGACAAGTCAGCGTGGAAAATACACCACAGTCTATCATCGGCTATATAATTCATCCGACAACCGCCTATTTTATCTTTTTTCCTTAACTCTAGGTTCTTCGCTAAATTCTTTGGGGCCTTAGTCTTTTCGTCGCCTCGAAGGAAATATCAGTGCTTCTCTCATATTCTCTCAACTAGGTGTGCGTGGTCCTCCATATTCTAACAATGGCGAAGAAGCCTTCCAAGCTTGACTATGTAAGAGCATCACATGCGTGTAGTAAGTCGAGCTGGTTTTCCAATGGCTCGTAGTTTGCTAGGCAAGCGCGTGGTAGCCAAGGGTTTTACTGGACTCTTACTCGATCACTGACCTGGGCTGCGACGCTGTAGGTCATTGCCGACACCGCAAGATTCGCTGCATACCAGGCACAGCCAGCTGTGAGAGCTGTCAACGGCTAGGGAGAGAAAACTGCGAACTCAATCTCACCCATCACCGGCGACCATTGATGGACTCGAAAGGCAACCCTTTAGTCCGAGAAACTGGCAGCCAGACAGTGCATTCGCGGCCCTGCTTGCAAGTTCATAACTCTGAGCGTCCCTCTGCCGTGGAGGCAGAGTCAAACGTCCCTGGCTTTTCTTTCTATTCGGAGCCGGATGCTTTCAGACGAGTTGTCTATCTAACGCAAGAAGAGTCACATCTTCATGCTATTACCAATGATCTACTGGAGACTTACCCCGTTATAAAAGTCGGTGAGCTACACGGACAAGGCACATATTCCGATCTTCGAATGCTCGTCGCGTTTATCTCTCAAACTTTCCCTAAGGGACAGGCGGAGGAGCATCCTGACAACATCACTCAAGCAAGTTATTATCGGCTGTGTTCCTGGAAGGCCGAAGAACGTAGTCTTTCGTCGGGAAGGCCATCAGTTCTGCGCATACAAGTCCTTAGCCTCCTGCTGCTCTTCGAGCAGAGTTGCAGTCTATCTAACTATAGTACTCGCGATGCCCTTCACAGAGCCTGCCAAGTCATGCTGCAGCAACAATTTCCGAGCAGCTTGACTGCAAGTGGATGGGACACCCCGGGCTTATTTGATACTTGGATCGTCCTATCCGCTGCAGCTCTTCTGCTGAGGTATGTAATTGACTCGTACATTGCGACATATCTAAATCAGCGCAGTGATACCGGCAGAGAAGTGACGATAGTACAACGATACTATCTCCCATACCCTCGTGCAGATCAACTAGCGGAGAGATTTGGAAGCATAGGGAAAGCAAAGCAATACACTGGACGTGTGCAATCTATGAACGAACGATATTTGTCATTGCCGGTGTAATCTCCCCTGGGTGCGGTTCTTCGAGCATTAGAGCCCAGATCTCTACAGCCCCGAACGAGTGCAAAGCTTGATATCAAAGCATCTGCGCAACCACAATAGAAACAAAGAGGCCCAAATACTAATACGGAATGTTTTACTTGTCAGTAAGCCCATAGAGGCGCCCAAAAATAATGTTCAAAACCGAAACTCACCGCTAGCAGAGAGCGGCGCGTTAAGTGCGATGAATCTAAGCCAACTTGTAAACGTTTTTGTATTGAGAACAGGCAATAAGGCTGTAACGCTTGCTCGAGACGCGAGGAACTTTGAGTCGAACATGCACAAGACTGGATTTTCAAAAAAGGACCTGTCACACAACGCGAACACACATATAAAGAGTCGTCTAGCCACTTCCTCACCAGCCTTTTGATGCCATCAACCCCTATCTGCGCAGGTACACGAGCTTGCATTCTCCACTGAGCAAAACGCGTTGTCAACCCACGACACCACAACTATACGATACGGAGCTCAACAATAACAACTCTCAAAAGTGCTTGATTATGGAGCAATTCCCCGAATGGAGGGCTCAAGCCGCGAAACTGATTCAATTGGAAGAAGACTGTGAGCGAAGGATTCGAGAAGTGGAAGACGACTGTGAACGGAGGATTCGAGAAGTGGAAGACGACTGTGAACGAATCATTCGAGAAGTGGAAGATGACTGTGAAACAAGGATGCAAGAAGCGTTGTGTCGTCGTCCCGATATCCCCGGCGGAAAACCGATTCAAGGGATTCAAGACGCAGGCTGCAATGCGACCAAAAGCCAAAGCGGCAACCTCCCCAGCCTCACATTATTGTCCCATAGTGATGCCGCTAAGCGCGGTATTGTCGCAATCAGCGATGTGACTGTCGGCGAGTGCAGAAGCGACCGCACCATTGATTGTTCGAAGAAGCCTGTTGTGGCTGACTCAACGGCCGGGTCCGAAAACGATTCAGACAACGAAGCTATACAGGATAACTCCGACGCGCCAACCGATGATATGTACGACGACAACGTAAATAAGCATCGCGGAGAAGCCGATGCTGCGTTGAAAAAGCGAAAGATTGGCTCGTGGGGAGGACTCGGCCATAGTGATAAATAAGCTCTGCGAGGAACACAAAGTCAATTCCCCCAGCCCGGGCCTGTCAGCTTATCACATACGGTAGTGGTAACAATAATAAACGATGTTGATTAAGGCTAGCCTTTCCAGCGAATTAGAGACATCACTAACGGGGGAACCGCAGGATCTTTTTCCACCATCAACGGCCATTCCCCGACACTATATGTATGGCTGGGCTACCACACTGAGTAAGGCCTAACACCCGCAAATATAGAAAGGGCTCGCTCGCCCATCAGGTCTACAATGCCATCCACACATACTCAGTTTTAGGAAAGCCAAGACGTATTAATGTCGATGAATTCACCTCAACAATACATTCCAGGGCAGAGCCAACAGTTCTACAGAACCCGAGGCCACACAGATACAATCCGATGACAGCATTGCACCATACGAATTGTCGTTGAGTGAAAGCTACAGCGCGCAAACAGCGCACCACATCTCGCCCTCCAGCGGATGCACAGCTCGCAGCTGCACCTCGACACCGACGACACCTCGTGGTATTCCTCGTCCTGGTTCCGTCTGGCCGCACACCAATTTCCACGGCCCCGGCGGCAGCCTTACATCTTCGGCGTCGAGCCTTGCCGGCAAGAGCTTAGCACCACAGCGCGCTGCCACTCCTACGGAACCCAAGCAGGCCAAGGCGAGCAACCGCTCTCAGCTGTACAGAATCAAGCGCTACAAAGTCGACCGCAAGTACCGGATGGATCTTGGCGCGAATTTCAACGCGCTCCGTGCAGCGGTACCCGCGCTACGAGTACAGTACGACGCCAGGTCGGACGGCACTACGAGCAACGCTACGACCAAGATCAGCAAGGGCACTATTTTAAGTAAAGCCACCGAATATATCCAGAAGCTAGAGAACGACAATCAGTCTCTCAGGAACAAGCTCGCAACATTTGAGGGGAGTAACGGGACATAAGGGCTGATGGTAGTATTACGCTTTGGGTTATTATCGGGTTTGATCACTAGGAAAGCTACTGAATACATCGGTTGTTAATCCCAACAATTGGTAGGCTGCTGAACCCATCGGTCTTTCATAAGTACAAGGTTGATACTAGAGTCAACAGACGAGCAAGCACATCCAACCTACATATAAAAGAGGTAGCACCTTCTCTCAGATAATTTGCAATGATGATTCAATTCGACCTACTAGGTATTAACTTCCAACAGAAATCCTCCGGAAGCCCTCCGATGCCTAATAACGCAGACAATGTGCTCTGGCCGGAGGCTTTCAGCGCTCCTTATACGCTGCAGATTAGCCGGGCGGTATTCACAGAAGCTGGTGCCGCTGATGCGCAATGCCTAGCCAAACAGACGTTGGATCTTCTAGAAGATAAAAATCATTGTCTGATCATAATTATGCGCTTTCATTGCTTCTTTAGCTCGATCCCCCTGGAGAATGGCACAATACGTTCAGACTCATTGTCCCTGAGCCAAGAGGTACTAGAGATCATTCGCGATTCGAAAAGGTGGAAGTGGCCCACGGCGGACAAAACAGAGTTGTGCGAAGCTCTGGTCAGTAACACCGATATGTTCTCGTCCCTGATGCTAATTCGCTATAGATGCACCTGAGGACTGCTATCCATAAAACGGCTAGACAGCATAAGGTCTCGGTGAAAACTTGGTATTTGTCTGACGAGGAAAAGTGTTGGGACCTTTATACGTTTATTCGAGATCTATCTCTTTCTGGAGAACGATATGATGAGCTTACGGCGGGGTTCGCTGCAATCAGGCCAGGGAACTTGCCGCACTAATTCGAAAGGTGTGCTGCTGGGAATGACCAGGCACCAGGCCCGCTCGCAGCGCAGCAAGGCAACTCGCGACTCGACAATATCGGCTAAGGGACCTTCGACAGTAAGTAAGGTATTCCTCCTAAGCACATACAACATTATTAATTATTCTCTTATAGCGAGTACTCTGTTCTGAATGACTTTTACTGGCTTTATCAGCACTGTAAGATACGGGCGTCATTGTCGGGCCAGAATTTAGCTCCAGAATATCATTGATTTTTAGTCAAGTCCACCCTGAACTTGAGATGGCTTGTCATGGATGGCTTATACTAATAAACTTGAAAGTACGGCTAAAAACACCTCATGCCAGCTGTATTCGAACTGTCGCTGTATAATTGTCCCTTGCTTCCTTGCTATCTCCTCGCCATTCGCTCTAGACACCACCCACAGTGGAAGCCCGGAAGCCTACGCTAAGACCGGTGTGCATATGCGACAGGAAGAAGTGCAACACTACTGATAGGAGGGTTCTACGGAGCATGGAGGAAGTAGCCATAGTCCTCATCTTTGCTTGTAGCTAGTGTGCCAGTGACAATATTTCGAACGAGGCTATAAGGGAATTATTCTCGCTCTCAGTCGCAAATTGCCCTCTTACATCCACTCTCGACTAAGAGTCTCTATCCCGGATCAGTACGAGAGAAAGGTAGGTCGGTTCTCTGCACTCCGTCGCAGCCTAGCGTTATTCTAAGCTACCTACTCAATTATAAATCATGTTCTTCGAGGGACTGGAAACTACCAGCTGCGGCAGTTGCGGTAGACGACTACGAACCACCAAAGCCAGACACCCATGTAAAGTGACTAGGCAAATAATACTACCTTCAGCAAGTGCGATTTGGGCTTGGACGATGCTCTTGAAATTTCGACGCTATGTGGAAACTGCTGGCATGACCTAGACCGGGGCGCCGGATCAGTGGTGGCAACCTCTACAAACTCGACCCGGCCATACCTAACACAAGATAAAATTGAATAGCGATAGCATGAGATTGATCAATAGTAATCTTTACTCGCCTCATCGGAGGTTCTCATCCCGTTTTGATAGGTATGGGCATTATGAGCTGACGAGCTGAGACTACGACCCTTGTTTGATCGGTTGGCACTCGACAGGCTTCTAGAATCCGGTGACAGGTATATCGCAGGGACAGTATTCTGGTCTTAGATTATCCGCCCTGCATTTTGCTTACGTCGGCAAGAGCTGAAGGCGCTGGTTGCTGTACTTCTTTCCTTAACCCTTGTAAGATTGCGGGGGTGGAGTGCTACTAGAGCTCCGCTAGTAAGTCCGCTATTCCGCTAATCGTGTTAGTGAAATCTAGTTACTATAGGTTGATTTGGAACTGAATTTGAAGATGAAAATCTCCCGTAACCGCCACTTCTTATACCATAATGGAAGAAGCAGAGCATTGCGACTCGTTTCAGCTTTATATTACACTAATGGACAAATCGTAATCTGGACTTCCACGGTTGGCGGAGGTCATCTTTGGGCTCCGTGCCATAAGCCTACGCGGTCTCCACCACTTAACACTGACTATGCTTGAACATCAAGACGAAACGGCTGCCAAGACGTCGCAACTTAATTTCGATGTGAAGCCGCTGCTACTACCCGCAGCTGTTGCCTTGATGAAGGGGTCTTAAACGAACAGTCATGAACAGTCTCCTGCAGTAGCTAATCCAAGCCTCCATCGAACAAATGCAATTGCTCGGTTCCGTCAGCCTTGTCGCTTTCCCTGTCCCTGCAATGCGTCGAGCTGGGTATCCATACACTGGGGCCACAACATGTCATCGAAGCTCGCTCCCATGACCCATAAGCCCTGCTTCACAAGCGCGCCGAGCTATAAAATCGCCATCCCCCTCAGCCTTTTCCTTCTCGCTATCCGCCATCACAACACCGACCGTCGAGCAGAGCTGTCTGATACCCCGCCCCACTAGAGCACACGTGACCTATCGGGTCTGTCATCCGTTTACATCCTCTTCCACGAGTCCAACACACATACGATCAGCCGTCTCGAAATGTCGCTAACCGAGGAACAGCTCAAGGTAATCGCAGATTATCTACTTAATGACTTACTTTCCCGTTTTTTAGACAAGTTATGTCATTTAGATAGATCTAAAGACACTTAACGTAGCGATATCGCTACTATCCTATCCATTTTAGTTAGATCCTCTATAGTATTCTACCTCTATTTATTAGATAGAAATAGTAATGTAGTAGGTAGGCTAATTCCTATACCATAAAAAGTCTAAGGAGGCTTACTTAAGTACGACTATTTCTACCTACTTATTAACGCCGTCGCTACTAACTCTCTTAATACTAATATCTAGACCGCGATTATTAATCTTATAGACACTATTAACCTATCTATACCTCTACTAACAAGTATTATTCCTATAGGTTATAGAATTGTTGCAATTTACATACAGGCATGTAGAAGGGAATGCTAAAGAGATACTATAGAATCTTTATAGAAGAGAAGTGTTCTAAAAGAGAAGGAAGAGTTAATTATCTTACTTAATTCCCCTTTCCTTTTAGAAGGGAAAGTTAGCTAGCTATATACTAATTCTATACTATAAGTGATTTTTAGCTAGCTTATTTTTAGTAGTCCTTTCCCCTATAAGATACCTATAATATAGTTCTAATAGGAGTTGTCTTAGGTGTTATAGCTATGCTATTAGCTATAATAGTAGTGTATTTTAGGCCTTACTAAAGCTTAAATCTTTTATTAGCTTTAGGGCACTTACTTGTAACCTATATTAGCTACTAGGTGCTCTATTTTTAATACCCCCTCTAGTTACCTAGTAGGTATAGGGTTCGTCCTTACTTAAACCTTATTTAAATCGAGTAAGAGGTATACTATTATATTCGTACTAGCTTAACGAATTTAGGGGTAGTATTTTTATTTTTATGTGTACCTACCCTATACCTACCCTATAGGGTTTAACTTTATTTAAATTAAATAAAAAGTATATTAGTATATACATACTAATTTATTAAGTGTAATAGTGTATTTTATATTATAATTAGACTTTATTATATAGGTAGGAGTTTAATTTATATACTTATAAGTTAATTTAAATAAAAACCTATATAAATGAATTTTGTAGAAAATATTTTAAAGCGTATAAGTGTTAAGTAGCGGAGGTGCCCTACCTAGTTGCCTATAGGATATGTAAGGGGGGTCAGTCGAATAGGTGTAGGTATTAGCCTAGAGCCTAGAGAAGCCTTCTACCTATATAGGTGCTATTAGTTTATAACGATAGAGGCTAGAGAGTATTCTTACTAAAGAAGGGTTGCTAGCTAATAGTACTATTTTATTCTCTTACGAGGCTAGTTACTTAGGCTTTATAGTTAACTAGGTATACCCTAA
Organism: Cordyceps pruinosa; assembly: GCA_003025255.1. Taxonomy (NCBI): domain Eukaryota; kingdom Fungi; phylum Ascomycota; class Sordariomycetes; order Hypocreales; family Cordycipitaceae; genus Cordyceps; species Cordyceps pruinosa. The sequence continues at coordinate 1,881 of LUFD01002208.1, read as the reverse complement.
AGTAGGCTGTGGGAAGCCCTACGGCGGCTAATGGATAGGCGCTGTAGATTAGTTAATCTTCTAAAAAAATAACGTAACAGTGGGTAACAGCGCTGTGGTGGACACCGGAATGGTTGATACCCCGCGTCGGTCCCTCTATTTGTGGGTTGTCGGTTTGTGGTGGGTCGCTAAGGGCCCTGTCGATCAATGCCATAGTGGTCTGTGGTGCCTACAGCAGTGGGCGCAGGGGCTTCCAATGTGCCCTGAGTGGCCTGGAATGCTTTCGATGTGCCCTGTGTGGCCTGGAGCCACGCCACAGTGGTCTGTGGTGCCTGCAGCAGTGGGCGCAGGGGCTTCTGATGTGCCCTGAGTGGCCTGGAGCCACGCCACAGTGGTCTGTGGTGCCTGCAGTAGTGGGCGTAGGGATTTGCGATGTGCCCTGTGTGGCCTGGAGCCACGCCACAGTGGTCTGTGGTGCCTGCAGTAGTAGGCGCAGGGGCTTGTGATGTGCCCTGAGTGGCCTGGAGTTACGCCATAGTGGACTGTGGTGCCCACAGTAGTGGGCGTAGGGGTTACCCTATAGGGACATTTTATCCCTATAGGTGGTTATCTTTTATAAACTCCTACCCTATAGTATTTTTATACTTTAGGTGGTTGTAAGTAAGGATAATAGATAATCCTATCGTATAAGGGGGGTTGTAATAGGACCCCCTCTATTCCCTAGCGAAGAGTTAAGGTAAACTAATCTTCTATTATATTAATATATAATGTTAGTTATTTAGCCTTCTAGGATAAAGAGGCCTTATATTTCTAGAGATCTTCTAGTCCTAGTAGGTTTTAGAACTATAGGAACTTTAGGCTAGC
>LUFD01002198.1:0-20808 GCA_003025255.1 Cordyceps pruinosa | reverse complement strand
CCTGCTTTTTTTTTTTTTTGGTTCGACAGCTGCCGTGCTACAACAGAGCTCTACTCACTTCCGCACTCAGAGCTGCTTCCTGCTTCATCCCCGGTGGCTTATACGCACTTACATGCTCCGTATCACCACGACGCCGTGACACAGGCGGCTGCGTCCCCATTGACTCTTGCTGGTTTGCAACACGTCGAATATTCACATCTTCGCGGGTTCTCTGGTGCAATCTCGCTTTCTTGCATACGACCTGCAGTGCGTCCCGTTGACCGTTCTTTATTGTGTCAGAGCCACTGCCGTGTGCGACGTCGCGGTCCACCGCACCTGCTCATTCACGTTGCACAATTCCAGTCTCGACGCGCGCAATTTTCTCCTCCCCTTTCGACTCTTTATAATCCGTCATTTACATCATGGCAGACACTGCGTCTCGCCAGACACGCTCAAACAGCTTGCAGCGCATGCTGGAGCTCGAAAAGCAGTATATGGTAAGCATCACTTCCTCGTACCATCACCAGGCCTTCCCTCTCGCTAAAACCTCAACTCAGAGCGAGAGACTGCGCGTCAGCTCAGATCAGTTCAGTTATCCCAGTCTCACGTTCAACAACCTCGCACCATCATCAGGCCAGCGCCCTACAACCCGAGATCGCCAAATTGAACCACAAACCGTCCAAGACCGTCGCCGTGGCGAGCAGCGCCAGAGAAGCTTTCCGCTGCAGACACACCAGCCAAAACCGCAGTTGGTAATAAATGTCAACACCGCCTCGTCTACATCATCTGCCCCCGCTGGTCGCGAACCCACAAGCAACATGAAGATTCGCCGGAGCAGCAAAAATACTGCTCTCAACCCACCGTCCATACCATACACCTCCACTGTTGAGGCTTCCCCGACCCCAGTTTCTGGCACTGACAGTTCCGTCTGCCATTCTCCTAGCTGGGAAGCCTATGACAGGCGAAAGCAAGAAAAGAAGGAGGAGAGGAGGGCTAGGGATGAAGCCAAAGCTGCGAGAAAACCTCGTCGCCTCAGCAAGCCCCCTCCAGCTTCGTCCCCGTATGCATTTGACCAACCCAACTCGAACCAATCCGAGCCGGATAAAGGCAGAAAATCTCGCCCCGCGAGCATGGTTATTTCCGATAGCCCTTCTGGAGAAACTTCGTTCTATAAGCAGCCCCGTTCTCGCGCTGGATCATTCTCCTCACTCATCAAATCCACCTTCGACTTCCGACGCCCTTCAATTGATCAGTCTCAGGAGCGTCCATTTATTGGCGGCATAAAGCTTGAATACGAGCAGCATCTTGCCAAGGAAAGGAGTTTGGAGCAGCAAGGTGCAAGCGAACCCACGGATGTCCATCCTGCCTTGCGGACGGGCAAGACAGCTCTCAAATCTCCACCTCCTCCATCTCGCGCTGCGGGTACGAAGAGTGCGAGTTCACGAGCTTACCCCCCAAATACGTTTCAGACTACAAAGTCAAAGTCGATGTTCTTAGTATCTCCCGCCGCCCCGCCGGTGCCAGACCTCAGTACCATTGAGAAATGGCGCGCGCGCGTTGGTCTGAGGTCCTCAAGCAAGTCTTCATCTTCTCGGAACCCGGTCCCAAACGAGGCTGCAAGTGAGACCTCACCCATCTCAGAGACTCATAGCGCGCCTGAAAGGGTAGATGTCAACTTTGAGGAGGAGCGTGCGAGGAGACACGAAAATGCAGTGGACCAGACAAAGAAAAAGGCGGCAACGGCTGAAGAACCGGTACGAAAGACACCGCCTCCTCCAGAGCCTCCTCGTCGAAGTTCCAAGCGCAGCTCTACGCTAAACGGAAGTCCGTCAATGCCGCTTCTCCATGCTGCTCTGTTGCATGTACCACTCGAGACAGCTGCCTCTTCTCTTTACGATTTGCCCTCCACAGCTGCTAAACCCGATGCCAAGCAGCCTAGTGCAAGTCCTTCTTGGGAGAACCTTCAATCGTCTGTTATGGACACGATTGAGCATACTGTCAAGCAAAGGACCGAGGTTGAGAAGGAAGAAGGCGAGAAAGCTTTCTGGAACAGTCAAGAGTGGGCTCTTCAACGCTCCGACCATCCTCAAATGACGTCCAGCTCTTCGGAAGACTCTGCATCCGATTGCTTCAATACCGTCTCAATGCCAAGTACGCCGAATACTTCGCGGCCCCAATCAGAGAAGGGTCTTCCTCGTATTTCCGGGGAGTCTGAGCGGTTTACCTTGCCCAGAATCCAGTTGCACGACAACGCCTACCCAAGCGAGGCCTGCTCCTTTGTTTCCGCCAGCTCGTTTACTGGCGCTTACGATACTGATCGCGAAGTTGATCCCATACAGGCAGCGGCAAGAAAGGTCATGGCGGCGTTGCCTGCAATGTCGTCGGCGAAACCCGCAACAGAGCATGACTCTTCGAAGCTCCACTCGAAATTTACCGACGCTTCGAGCATTTCTGATGTATCATTGATAGAGGTTCCTAAGCTTTCTCCGAGGAACCCGAAAGCACAACCCGCTCGGCGAGCCACTGGCGACACAGTTGCCAAGGTCTTTGTCGAATGCTGCGGATGCAAGTACTATCACGATATGCCCAGCAAACTCTACGACGCAATGGTGAATCCCAACGTCGTGCTAAGCCCCAGAGACAGAACTGACTTTGGTGGTGCCATATCGATGACGGTCAAGTGCCCGTGGTGTAAACACGCAATGAGCACTACCTGCTGCGCCGGATTGGCCGCCATGGTCTACGTCAAAGAACGATTGCACTAATATTCGAATATACAGCGACATCACAACACATATATAACGACTTTACGACGAGTTTCATTTGTCATTATGAGGAAATTTCATTTGTATCTTTTGCCGCGCTCTGTTGCCAGAAGCACAGTAATGAAAGGCGCATAATAGCAGGGGGGGAATCCGGGAGCAAAGGCTTATATGGAAGGACACTTTTACTACTTTCGTAAAATAGCAAGTCAAGTAATTCACAGTGTTAATATACACGGAAAATGACTTTGTGATTTTATGCCGATTTTTGCAATCTGAAATGTACATTCACCCCACCAATATACTATCAAGCCACCATTGCCCCTCCGTCAGCCACCCCTTTGCACAGCCACGCGGGGCATGATGACACCACCAGCAAAGTAGATTCAACGGCGACGTAGCTGATCCCTGAACCGACATATCGTTGAACAACAAGATGGTGCGCGAACCAAAGCCGTAACTCAATACAGTGTGCTAATTCAAATCTGAAAAGGCCTCCGAATCTAGATTATATACATTCTCTGGCGAGACCAAGGAGCATCTTCGCAAGTTCCGCCTGTCAACATCCCGTGCCAAGGACCCTCAAGCCGTCATATGTATATATCAAGATGAACCCTTCAACCGCGCTGGCACACCTATTAACGGCTGACCTGGATCAGATCTCGTCGACAGAAGCACACACGAAATTCGCCAGGACGACGACAAGACGGTATACAGTACACTTGAGGAGATTGGTGATGATCTTCCTGATCACACGCCTCGCTTTGTGCTCCTGAGCTACCCCCTGACACTCGTGAGTCTATCGGCTTACTTCATAGCCGCAGAGCCGAACTAACCTCTCCCTGTGCAGAGCGATGGTCGAGCCTCGGTGCCCTACGTTCTCCTGTACTACCTTCCCGATACCTGCAATGCTGAGATGAGAATGATCTATGCAGGCGCCAAGGAGCTTATGCGAAGTACAAGTGAGGCAGGTCGCGTCATTGATATCGAGTCCATCGAAGATCTCGAAGAAATACCCAAGAGATTAGCGTCCGATTGATTGGTTGGGGGTGAGGTTCGGCTGATTAGGGAGCATGTAAAATGTTGTTACATCATTATGTTTTACTATTTCGTTGAATCTGGCTATTCCGGTAATATGTCCTGGGTGTCCAGCCCCAGTTGCTGTGCAAGATTGCGCACCACCCCTTGGAATGCCTTGCACGCCGGGCTATCGGGGAACGAATCAAGGTAGCTCTCTCCGTAGTCGCAGGCCATTCTGATCCGGGGATCCAGCGGGACCGCGCCGAGGAACGGGATGCCCATCTCCTCTGCGAGGGCACGCCCGCCGCCCGTGCTGGCTTTGAATATCTGGCTCTCGTTCTTGCAATTGGGGCAGACGAAGCCGCTCATGTTCTCGGCCAGGCCGAGGATGCGGATGCCCGCTTTGCGGCAAAAGTCCAGCTCCTTGCGCACGTCGAGCAAGGAGACCTCCTGCGGCGTGGTGACGACGACGGCGCCGTCGATGCCGCTCTCCTTGAGGAACGAGTTGACGCTGAGGTGCTCGTCGCTGGTGCCCGGCGGCGTATCGACGAGCATGAAGTCGAGGTCGCCCCACTCCACGTCCTTGAGGAACTGCTTGATGAGGCCGTTCTTCTTGGGCCCGCGCCAGATGACAGCCTCGTCGCGGCTGGGCAGCATGAACTGGATGCTCATGACCGCCAGGTTGTCCATGACCCAGACCGGCGTCCACCCGGTGCCGCTGACGTGGATCGTCTCATCCTCGACGCCCATCATCTTGGGGATGCTCGGCCCGCAAATGTCCGTGTCCATGATGCCGACGTTGCTGCCCGGGTTGGTCGCGAACGCGTGCGCCAGTAGCGACGTGAAGGTGCTCTTGCCGACGCCGCCCTTGCCGCTGAGCACAAGAATCTTGTGCTTGACGTTGGCGAGGCGCGACGAGATGACGGGGATGTCGGGGTCGGGCCCCTTGGGCGCCGACGCGCAGATGGCCTGGTTCGGGCACCCCGCGCACGAGTCGGCCGCGCCGGCCTGCTCAGACTCCGGCCCGGGGCAGTGCTCCGGCTCCGGAGCCACGAGCTGCGGCTTTTGCTTGAGCGGGTTGGCGAGCACGTCGTCTACCGAATCGGTTTCTTCGAGTGATGGCGCCATGCTCGATTTGCGCTGATAATTGTGTGTCTTGGGTTAAAGATGGTTGCCAAGCGAGAGCGGTAGTGTAGGTTGGGCGCCTCTATCGAAAGTGGCAATCGAATGTGGATAGCGTAAGCTTAATAATGCCCATTCATGTGTGATGAATATGAAATACGACAACGAACAACGCGAAAAGCCAGCTAACTGTGACATATTTTCCCGTGCTGGAAATAAACAGGCCTCACAAGGTATTGACGCGACCAAGGGAGCCAGAAAATGGGACAAATCTACTTTGTTGTGACTGTACAGGGTACTGCTCACAATCGAGGTCCAACAACATTGGGGTGTTATGCGCAGCGCGTTCGACGTGAAAAGCGCAAATGCGCTGGCACCGTTGCATAAGATAGGATCAAAGGCATAAAAAAAGAAGATTGAATAACAAAGCCTTGTCTCCCGCAAGGGTTGTGTGAGAGCGTGCAACGATAAAAAAAAGAAAGGTTCCAGGGGGAGTCGAACCCTCGCTGGCGGAATCAGAATCCGCAGTCATAACCGTTAGACCATGGAACCTTTGAAGTGGTTGGCCACTTCCCATGGCGGGATGCTAGGTTTTAACTTACTTTAGCTTATAAATTATAGAGACTCCTCGGCCCAAGCAAATGGTTGGGTCGGTGTTATCGGCGCACTACCCCACCCAAATTTTTCTTTAATCAGATCCTTCAGGGTGCGGGCTCGTCGCGTTTCTGTAAATACTCCTGTGCGAGCGAGACCATACTATAAACCATGGCTACAGTCACCGTGGAAAAGCTCCGCGAGAGCCTAGTCTCAGAGGCCACGCCCCTGCCTGTGCGCTTCCGCGCTCTCTTCTCTCTAAAGCACCTGGCTGTCACGGACAAGAGCGTGGCTGGCCCCGCCATCGAGAGCATCGCGGCGGCTTTTGCGTCCCCCTCTGCCCTTCTGAAGCACGAGCTCGCCTACTGCCTGGGACAGACGGCCAACGATGCCGCCGTCCAGCCTCTGCGCGGAGTTTTGTGCGACCTAGAGGAAGATCCTATGGTGCGCCACGAGGCTGCCGAAGCGCTCGGTGCCCTGGGCCACGCCGAGAGCCTGGAGCTGCTGAAGCAGTTCCGCGATCGTGAGGGGGAGGATATTTCCGTCGTGGAGACTTGCGAAATCGCCATCGATCGTATTGAATGGTCCAACTCACAGGATAGACAAAAGGAGAGCCTCAAGGAAAGGTGTGTCTCATTCGGAGGCGTGAAAGTCGTGCTGTTGGTTCCCTAACTAACTACTGCCTACGTAGTGACTTTGCATCCATCGATCCTGCGCCACCGGCCGACGAGACCGAAAAGGATGTGGATGAACTCGAAAAGCAGCTTATGGACGACAAGCTGCCGCTCTTCCTGCGATACCGCGCCATGTTTTCACTGCGAGATCTGGCGTCGCCGCCTGATCTGCCGACCGCCGTCCCTGCCGTCCTTGCGCTTGCCAAGGGTTTCGCTGACCCATCTGCCCTCTTCCGTCATGAGATTGCCTTTGTTTTTGGGCAGCTCTCGCATCCTGCTTCGATCCCAGCTCTGACAGAAGCACTCAGCAACGTCAATGAGGCAAGCATGGTACGCCACGAAGCTGCAGAGGCTCTCGGTAGCCTTGGAGAAGAGGAGGGCGTTGAAGATATCTTGAGACCTTTCCTGCATGACAAGGAAAAGGTGGTGCGCGAAAGTATAATTGTTGCTCTCGACATGGTCGACTATGAGCAGAGCGGAGAGGCCGAATATGCGCTGATCCCGGAAGTTGCTAGCGCTTCGGCGTAGAGAACGATTATATATAAAATACAAAGCATTTTCGGATAACGCTTTAGTTGTCTTCCTGCCACCTGTATCCCCATGTCAGCGTGCTGCTCCGCGAACTGTATTTGTGACCCGGGTTGCAACTTACATATGTCCGCAGTCGCACATGTAGAAAATGGTCGAACCCTCATCTGCACTGCGAAGCTGCACATTGGTGTATCGAACTTCTTCGCGACCGCACTTGGTGCAAGTTTCACGCACAGTGGTATCAGTCTTGATATTGTGTCGCTCGACAGCCTGGACGCTGGATTGCAGCTTTTGTCTTAGAAGCGAAGGAAAATCGGATGGTTTAGATTGAGTGACAGTCGCCTTTGCCCCGGTATCTATTGCAAGTAGAATTGTTAGAAAAGGTTTCGCTCGCTCACACCACACCGAACAAGAACAAAACCGAACAAGAACAAACCTTGGTTTTCGGCACCGCAGCACTCGCATTTCAGTACATTTCGGTCTGTGCCTTTAGTGGAAGGTAGGAGGTTACCGCAGTCCTGGCAAAAGACAAGAGATCCGATCGCAGCCATTTTGAATTGGTTCTTCCTGAGCCGGTGTCGTTGGAAGACTTGTTCTCTGAAGTTTGTGCAAGGGCTTTTTTTTTTGTTCCAGTTGCGAAGCTCGGGAAGTTGATCCGATGGAAAATATATGGAGAATGTGGCCTTCCTACGACCTCTAATTGGTGGAGATGAAAATATTCCCAAGACGGACTAGTGGCAAAAACCTACGCTGACTGGTCAACCAGGCCACTGGCCAAACCGGATCGGGGAGTCCTTCCTGGGAATTGCTTCACGCTTAGTGCAACTGCAGGCGGCTTTAGATGCCAGAACAACCCAACGAAATCCTGCGCCGATGCGAACCCATTGCTAACCCCCGTCGCATCAGCTGGCGCTCCCCGACACATATACATTGCCCCTAGGAGGAGCAGCAGTCACTCCTATCTGGCTGCTTTCTTGGCTGCGACGTTTGGCCAGCGGCGTTCGCTGTTCACAAGGCCACCCCTGCGTTTGCACCTTCGATGCGCCATTGCCTGGCCGCCCTTCGGCCCGCAATGCCAGCTGGCAGACAGCTATAACGACGACGACCAACAGCAGAGATTCGCTCTGGCACAATGAATGGCCCTCAGAACGGCCTCGGCGGCCGATACGACGAGGCGAACATAGCCGCGACAATCTCCCGACCACTGACTCTGCAACAAGCTCTCCCATACTCTCCGCAGACCTCGACGGTCCCCTTCATTCCATGTATGCGGCTGTGTTTGCTATTTTATCTTTGCTTGGCTAACGGGTCGTCAGACATCATACCCGACCCCTCCATCGGCTCAGGCTCGCCAGCCGAACCCGTTTCCAGCTTGTTTCCTCGACACGAGTTTGACAGTCTGAACAGCGAGGCAGCAACCGGGCAAGACAATCAGTCGAAGGCCATTAAGCAGGCCGTCGACTTTGTGCTCCACGATATGAAGCCCGCACAGCGCACTCAATAGTACGTTCGCAGTTCATTCTGAGCCTACTGCATCTAACCGCTCCCGACAGTAACTTCCGATCTGTTCCGCGCGGCCGGACGCGATCTGCCTCAAAGAAACTGTCCGCAAATGGCCTCACGCCTGTAACGCAGGCTGTCCACGACCGAGTCGAAACGTATTTCAAGGCCAGCAAGAACCATGTCAAAGCCGAGAAGACTGTCAACGGCTTCAACTCATCTCATTCCCGCAAGCCGTCAAGCGATGTCGGCAAGGTCCCCGAAAAGACCCCCGAGAAGACTTCCAAGAACTCATCGGAGAACAAGACACCAAACACGCCCAAAAACGCAGCGACAAAAAACGCCGAAGCAGCTCGGTCGAACTCCGCTAAAGTCGAGATTGCTATCGCAGCTTCGAAGAATTTTGACCCATCTGCTTATGAAGATGGCGAGTCATTAATTCAACCCGTTGAGCCGAGCCCGGTGCTCCCAAAGATCACGGCATCACCACCTCCCACCGAAGCTGATGAAATCATCGTTGCTACAGCGGAGCCCGCCGGAGGTCTACGCATAGAGTTTCCCAGCCTGAATGGAAGAGATGAGTACGCAGATGTGGTAATTGCCCCCGATGCGCCGAGCAATCTGTCGGCGCGTAGATATGGCAATGCCCAGGAGGGACAAGATCTCATCGGCTCTGGTCTTGACCAGCGCCAGCGCGGAGAAGCCGCACTTGACACCCTGGAGTCTCAGTTTCGCAACATCTTCTCGGCTGTTGGATATGCGTTCGCAATGGAGCCAGGCTACGATCATATTGTGAGGCTGATGCCAGATCAAGAAGTTGCCATGACCGCTGGAACCCACCAGAAGTTGCATGGCGCACTACAGAAAGCCATTGACCTGCGGACATTTGACAAAGTGCCCGTGGAAAACTTGCTCCAGATCATAAAGCTTAGTGAAGCCAGTCTCAAGTACACGGAAATAATCGATATTCACATTGACGAAAACTGGGATGAGGCGGCTGCTGATGCATGGGTTACACAGCTCGCAGAAGTTGAAACAGCCATGAAGGCTGCGAGAACATGTCTTCGGATTTTGTGTGGTGGACGGGAAGACAAGCAGCTGTACGCAGAGACCATGATCCTCAGATGCGTCAACCTCTGCAAGTCCGTCACTGAGGATGTTATGATGCCGCTTGTGGAGCTTGGAAGCAGTGGCACCGGTGCGACAATTTTCAAGCTTTTATTCAAGCACAAAAAGACACTTTCAACCGCATTTGTTACCTGCCAAAAGCTGTTTGCATTGATGGCGGAGCTCATTGCCAAGATCGAGCTTTCAGAGACGGCGATCAATACTCTAGAGTACACTGCATCGAAGCTGATATTTGTCGAGAATGCTCACGTTGAGCGCGAGTCCGTTGTTGGGGTCCAAAAGTTTGACGGCATTCGCTCGGTGGCCATGGACATTCTTTGCCAAATCTTCGTCAACAAACCTGAACAACGGCAGGGCATTATCGACGACATTCTTACCTCGCTGGAGAAGCTGCCTATTGGCAAACAGAGCTCGAAGCAGTTCAAACTAGCTGATGGAGGTAGTATCCAACCTGTATCTGCCCTTATTATGCGGCTAGTTCAATCCAGCTCCGGAAAGGTCGACCAAAGTGGCGAAGGCCGCCGAACGGCGCTGCTGAGGGACATAGATGGTGATGCGGATGGTGACCCTGCCGATATCGAAGCAGTACCCAGACAAGGACAGACTGTGTCGTCGTTGACCAGCGATGACCATGCTTCGCAACAGCATGCAATTGCAATCCAAGAACTGGACACAATATCCAGCCCCCTTTACGAGACGGCCATGCGAAACGCCTCCTACGTTATCAATTTCATCGTGAAGAGGGCCATCGGTTCCACTAAATCGGGCGATACTCCCTATCGGAACCTTTTGGACCTATTTGTGGATGACTTCACCGTATGCCTGGACTCACCTGATTGGCCTTGCGCCGAGCTTCTTCTGCGGCTCCTCATGTTGCGCATGGTGCAGTTGTTTGAAGGTCAGAAGACAGCTGTCCCTGCGAAGAACATGGCCCTGGAGCTGCTAGGCTCAATGAGTGCGGCAATATCCCGTTTGCGCTCTCATATCAAACGTACCGCTACCAATTTTGAAGGTGCTGATGCAGATGAAATGTCACGCTACCTTGCTGATCTCGCTATCCACATCTTGGAACAGAAAAGCCAACCAGAGCATCTCGTCACCTGGGCCGGCCCGTATCGTGCCGTACTCGAATACTTGCAAAGCCGCAGCACCGAGGATCAGCACCTGGCTAGTGCTGTAGCTTTTATTATTACAGACTGGGCAAACAGGACGCACTCCGCCTATGATTCGATCAAAGATGAAGAGGTTGAGCGAGACAGTGAGCTTGGCCGCCTGGCTTACCGACTTAGGAAGATGGTTTCTGATCGCAAGTGGCTTGCCAGCGAGTATACATTCAAAGCGATCAGTGCCAACCAAGCAAAACTGGCCTTTACCATTATCTTGTTGCGGTCGCCCCTTTGCGAGTCTTTCGGCAAGATCCTCAACATTCTACTGGGCTCCATGGCAAGCGATCAAGCTACTGTCCGAAGCAAGAGTCTAAAGAGCATCAATCAAGTTCTGGAGACGGACCCCTCGATCCTGGATGGGGATTCCAGCGTCATTCAATTGATTCTCGAATGCTCTAGTGACTCCTCGACCCAGGTCAGAGACTCTGCCCTGGGGTTGCTTGGCAGCTGTATCACTATGCGTCCAGCCCTTGAGCCGTCATTGACCCCGAAAATCATCGATCGCTTCCAGGATGCTGGCGTTGGCGTACGAAAACGTGCTATGAAGTTGGCGCGAGATATTTATTTGCGCAACAGGAACAAGGGCATACGCTGCGCTATTGCGAATGGCCTGCTTCGACGTGTCCAAGACCCAGACGAGGGTGTGCGAGACCTGGCTCGCCAAATGATTGAAGAGGTGTGGTTCGCCCCCTTCTACTCAAACGATGGAACCACTGCATACCAGACTGCGATTGCGGAGCATGTGGCTCTCATTATTCAAACTGTCAAAACAGGAACCGCCACCGAAGTTCTCGACAAAGTCTTCCAAACTATTCTCCGACCCGGCAATAAGTCCCTAGAAGGCCCATTTTCGGTTTGCTCAAAATTGGTCGGCGATATGTTTGGACTTCTCGACAACCCGGACTCCGAAGAGTCATCAGGACCGTCGGGCAGAGACGCACTCCAGGTTCTTACCATTTTTGCCAATGCGGACCCGAAGCTGTTCAATTTCGAACAGATCCGTCTTCTAAAGCCGCAGCTGGGGAGCTTTTCCGGACAAGAGGAGCTGGCTGCGTTCCGTGCAGTCACAGTCATCTACAAGAGGGTACTTCCGCAGCTTTCTACCGTACACTCCCAATTTTTGGGAGAGGTGCGCAAGCAACTTCTTCAAGGTGTTGGAAAAATTTCATCCAGAGGCGCGCTTGACGATTTGATTGCCTGCTGCAAGGTTGTGTGCGATTTACTCAACGACTTCAGCCCCATGGCTAACCTGGTCGCCTCCAGCCTGGTCGGTATCCAGAAGATTGCAACTGCACCACTTGACCCTAAACGTCTCAATGTTCTCTGCGCCTACGCGATCATCGTTGGTAACGTTGCAAAGCATTGTGATTTGGATCTGCAAATCGAGATTTTCAAGGCAAGGTTCCAAAAGTGGCAGGGCGATTCGGTGCCACGCTTGATCGTGGATATTGTCGCCCCCTTCACCAATCCCAAGCAGCCGATCGAGGCCAGAAAAGCAGCACTTGAGGCCATTGGATTGGTTTGCCAGTCTTGGCCACGAAACTACGTACTCGCCAAAGTCTACACAGCATTCCAGCAAGTGTTCCAGGACCAAATACCCATGTTGGAGACTATGATTCTCAGATCGTTTAAAGAGTTTCTTATGGGAGAAGAGCGACGATCAGAGGCTTCCTCTCAAGCTGCTGCCGCAGGCGGCAAACGGGAACTGACAATAATGGGTGGCACCAATTTCGACGACGTTGCCAGCGCTACGACGCAAAGGTTTCTCAAGGACTTTACCCGCATAGCTCTTTCCAGCCAGGATGAATATGCGTTCCTGGCCATGGAGGTTTTGGGCAGTATCAACCGCCAAGGCTTGACGCATCCCAAGGAAACTGGCGTCACTCTGATCACGTTGGAGACATCCGCGAATAAAAAGATTGCGGAATTAGCGTTTTCGGAACACAGATCGCTGCACGAGAAGCATGAAACGGTTCTTGAGCGAGAATACGTCAAAGCAGTGCAATCCGCCTTCAACTATCAACGCGACATTGTCAAAGATGCACATGGCGCTACGACAGAACCCTTCCAAGCCAAATTGCATTTGCTGATGGAGGTACTAAAAATCAGCAAGATGAAGAACAAGCAAAGGTTCCTGGAGAAGCTTTGCTACCAGGTTGACTTTGATCTCAACAAACTTGATGCTAAGAGCGGCGTCCCGCAGCACGTTGGCTTTGCACGATTTGTAGTGGATAATCTTGCCTTTTTCGACTACCAGACCATGGGTGAGGTACATACGACGGTTAAAAGTCTCGAGAAGATTGTCACCACAACAGGAGCTAGTGTTGCCCAGGCGATTGAGTCGGAGATTTTCAACATGCGCATGGACTTGGACGCACCGAATGCAACGGAGGAGGCCTCGGGTGATGCCGAAGGGGAGCCGGCCGATATTGCAGAGGCACCGGTGATGGGCGCCGATGTAGATCCAGCGCGCTTCCGCCAGCTGGCGTCCGCGTCGGTGATACTTCTCATGCTTTGGGAGACTCGTACGTATCTACGAAAGCTATACAATATGGGAACCAGCCGACATGATAGCAAGGCAAAGCTTCTCGCCAAGGATCTTAACAAAACGGCGACCAAAGTCCAGGGCGTGCACGGGGACAAAGTTTGGGAAGAGTTGGCGGCTCACGAGAGAGGCTACGAAACGCTGCAAGGCATGGGCGCGAAGTGCAAGGCCCTCATTGAGCTGATGAATGTGGATAAGGAATTCAAGGTTGCGGAAGACGACGAGCAGGGCGATATGGACGCGGGGACCCCAAGCGAAGGGGAAGGCGACGGAGAAGGCGGCGAGCGAGGGCGGAAGAGGAAGGGAGGCTCAACGCCCAGCGGGCGAAAGAAGCGTCCTCGATCAAACTCTCAACCGCGAAAGCGAGGGCGGCCACGCCTATCCAGCATAGAGCCGGACGGCGAGGAAGCGGATGCATCGTGGCTTTAGTTGTTGGGCTGGCGTATTCGAGAGTGATAGATACGGGATACGGTACGGGCTCATTTTTATTTGTTTCAAGGTTGTCTTTTGGGATTTTACTGGTTTCACAGAGACTGGGAGGAGGCGTCAGGCAAGCTGGTTCCGGCATTGGGTGCTTGCTCTGGCGAGAAAGCCCGGGAAAAACGGCGTTCAGACAAGGCGGATACATACCCACGAGTTGATTTAGTAGAGAGGCATTTTGCTGGAGTGAAACGAGATATCTACGGTGGCTATGAGCAATACAAGAGTTTTGATTGTTTCGTATCGAACGAGTTGGCATGGGCAGCTACCTGGTTGACGTTGGGTAGCCAAGGAGGAGGAGTGAGCGTGGTGCGAGGTGCTACAGGCTGTAGATGGCTATGACGACAGGAGACAAGGCGGACAGCTGGGAACAGGGAATGGGAAGCGCCACACAGTAGGTAGCGTGACCGTGACAGCGAAGACGTGACTCAAAAGCAGGGAGATGTGGCGGGTGCTAAGGTTAGGTAGATTTTATGGTTAGGCTGGTGGCCTTGGGCTCGACAGCCGGGGCCAACAGTTGGGATCAACGGACGCGAAAGTAGAGAGTAGGGGGACAAAGGGACGCAGATTGGAGGCCGCCTGGTGCCCTACACGAGAGAGGTGATTTGGCAGACTCAAGGTAGGTTGGAGGTGACTATGGACAAGTTTCAAATAGCCTCGGGCTTGGGCCGCCCTGGGGCCGCCGTGGTGGTGCGTGGGCCAAGCATCAGCTAACACAGACTGTGAATGAGAGACAAGGGGAGCTAGAAGCGAGGGATGGCAAGGTCCAGCCGAAATTCTGCTTGCCTGCCTGCCTGTGCCGTTCAAATGCCAGCTGAATCCCTCCCCTTGGTCCAACCTCGTTGCCCTCCCCGTCTCTCGCTGCTATCCTCGTGGATGGATATTCGCCCTTTGGCATCTTTCAGCTACCGACAAGGACACTAACCTTCCTTCTCTTTCTTCCCCAACGCGTTGCTTTTCTCGGAAGAACACAGATCCGCTGCAGCTACCAACGCGACGAGACACGAAAATAAGAAAAGGTTCGCGGTCCCCCACCCGCCTCCGAAGGAGAGAATCGACGGACGCCAGGACGACGTGTACATTGTCAAAGCCGCTCGTTGCTCTCCGTCTCTCCGTCTCTCTTCCGCCCTGGGCGGTGCTGTGCTGAGCTGACGCGGAAAAGCGGCTCTGCTTTCTCCCAACAACGGTTCTTCTCAAAAGAGTAAGTCTTTCGCCGGAGCCCGCATGCGCCATCTGTCACGCTCCGGACAGTGCCTGGGCAGTGCCCGGCGGGCTGCTCGTCCTCCTTTTTGTTGGTGCGGTTTGCTGCGCCTCCCTTTGCAGAGCGACACGCGCGCTATCAAAGCAAGGGAAAAGTTCAACCTAGAGTTGACGACGGATGGGGGCAGCGAGGCCGCCCGCCGGCTGGCTGCAGCACATGTACACGGGAGAGGACGTCTCGGGGAATTTCTGATTGCTAACGGGAGCTTGCTCGCAGATATTCCTCACCGCCAAGCTGTCGGTCTTGGGCAGCCGTGATCGATCTCTTGGAAATTCTTGGCCCTGTCTGTGGCTGACCCCTTTTGCGGCGCCCGCTACCGACTGGCCCTGCCAAGCTCTCACTCACTCGGGCACTCACTCACTGGGGCACTCACTCACTCACCACTCAGCACTCACCACTCACCCACCCTTCACTCACTCATCTCACTCACCCCGACACTTATTGCCGGTGCAGATTTACAGTGGAGCGAGCGTCTCACGAAACCAAACACCATGAGCTGTGAGTTGAACGTTTCACCAATGTCATCCATCCCTTCCTTGCCTTCTTTCCTGTACGCGCGCGCACAAACAAGTTTTCCTCCCTCTGCACGAGCGTGCAACCGTGGCCAAGGTTTCATCAGGTGGCACGGCATGCAGGACGGCCCGTGGCAGTCTCGCGCCCTGATGAATGATGAATGACGGGTGAATGAGCGCCAGGCCCACTGAGGATGAGGATCCCTTGTTATCCACCTCCCCGAACCCGTTTGGCTCCAAAACGCAAAACGCCTCCCATGTCGGCAATGCCAGCAATGCCACACTCCCCAGTCGCACCTCCATCCATTCCTCCATCCATCCATCATCCCACCCCATCCATGGCAATTCCTCAGATGCCGCTCGCCTAGTCCTGCATCGAGTCCCATTCCTTCCAGCTGACGCTACGCAACACAACGAGGCTTGGCCGCCCGACTGGCCAAACCGACTCGTCCGCCTTCGCCACCTAACCTCACCTCACCTCACCTCTCACAACACACTTCTTCCTGGGCCCTACAGTACCACTACCCTCATCATACTTCTTATATATCTCCTTCCCAATGTCCTCATAGCAGCTACAGTCCCTCTCCCTCCCAAACCGTGGGCTCACGGTTCTCCTGCACCATCCGCGCCTCGTTTCCACCACGCTCCCCCAGACGCTGACCGTGCTCTCGCGAAATGGCAGTCAACACCTACAACATCAAGCGCCTTGCGCATAATCTCAGCCGCTCCAGCACCGATCAGACCTGGAACCCCTTCCGCCATGTCGCCTGGAACCAGACCCGCCGAGGCACATGGGCGCCGGATCGCAACGACCGCGACCTCGAGGCCGACGCCGACGGACCCCGTCTCAGCCACGCCCAGACCGCGCCGCAGCAGAGAACACAGCTCGCCGCGACCGACCCGAACCACGACCCCGAGCTTACGCAGGTCGCCGAGGAGAGGTCAATTGGCAGCGCCGACGCCGCCACCAACGGCCAGGCCGCCGCTGGCGCCGCCGGCATCAGAAATCGCAAGCCCGAGGACGAAGCCGCCAAGGTTGTCAGCGGCAGCCAGGACCAAGACGACGACGACGGCAAGTCCAAAAAGAAGGTCAAGTCGAATGCGCTCTACCGGCCCGTCTTCCCTAAACACCCCTTCACCGTGGCCAACCAGCTCCAGCGCACCTTTCTCAGCTCCTGGATCAACATCCTGCTCTTCGCCGCGCCCGTCGGCATCGCCCTGAACTACGTCCACAGCGTCAGCCCGACCGTCGTCTTCGTCATCAACTTCATCGCCATCATCCCTCTGGCCGCCATGCTGAGCTTCGCCACCGAGGAGATTGCCCTGCGCACCGGCGAGACCCTGGGCGGCCTCATCAACGCCACCTTTGGCAACGCCGTCGAGCTCATCGTCGCCATCATCGCCCTGATCAAGGGCGAGATCGTCGTCGTGCAGACGTCCCTCATCGGCTCCATCCTCTCCAACCTCCTGCTCGTCATGGGCTTCTGCTTCTTCTTCGGCGGCCTGCGCCGCCGCGAGCAGCACTTCAACACCACCGTCGCGCAGACCGCCGCGTCCCTCCTCGCGCTCGCCGTCGCCTCCGTCATTGTCCCGACCGTCTTCGAGCTCAAGACCCAGGCCGACCAGAAGGAGATCGCCAAGCTGTCCCGCGGCACCGCCGTCATCCTGCTCCTCGTGTACTTTGCGTACCTCTTCTTCCAGCTGCACACCCACCTCGACGTCTTCAACGAGGAGAGCCAAAAGGTGGCGGCCAGGCCGTGGACCCACGGCCAGAGCCTCAAGGAGGGCTTCTCCCACATGCCCGGCGCCAGCGCTCTGATGCGCCACGGCCCGGGCAGCGCCAGCCAGGACCAGAACATCGGCCCGCTGCCCGCGGAGGATCGGAAGCCGCTCGAGGAGGACGACGACGACGCCGAGGACGACCCCCAGCTGCACTTCTTCGTGGCCGTCGGCGCCCTCCTCATCTCCACCGTCATCATCGCGCTTTGCGCCGAGTTCATGGTCGACTCCATCGACAGCCTGACCAAGACCACGGCCCTGCGCAAGGAGTTCGTCGGCCTCATCCTGCTGCCCATCGTCGGCAACGCCGCCGAGCACGCCACCGCGGTCACCGTGGCCGTCAAGGACAAGATGGACCTCGCCATCGGCGTCGCCGTCGGCTCCAGCATGCAGGTCGCCCTCTTCCTCATCCCCCTCCTCGTCATCATTGGCTGGGGCCTCGGCAACGAGAACATGGACCTGAGCCTGGACGAGTTCCAGGTCGCCGTCATGTTCGTCGCCGTCCTCCTCACCAACTACCTCATCGGCGACGGCAAGAGCCACTGGCTGGAAGGCTTCCTGCTGATATGCCTCTACGCCATCATCGCCACATGCTCATTCTTTTATCCCGACGACCCTAGCGATGGTCGCGCCGGCTGAGAACCCTCCCGGGCTTTCTTCTCGTCTGGCTATCATATCCGCAGGGGGTGCGCATGCCCTCTCGGCTTTGCGTGACGTTCGCCGGTTCTTTCTTACCCTATTTCGCGTATTCTCATTTTTCTCGTCGTAAACAGACGACCGCTATTTTTGATGCAGTTGCACGCTTTGGCTTGGCGCTGGAAGGGAGCGAACCAGAAAATACTCTTGTATTATACAACCCAATACTTTTGGCATATGTCTCTACCTATTTAATGAATAGATCTCACTTTGTGTAAAACTCCAGGGCCTATACTACGAAAAGAGCGAAAGCAGCAAATCGTGGGGTGCACCGAAGCGCCGAGAGTTCTGCCGGCACTTTGTGGGGTAATGCAACGACAAACCTCCACGACCTCAGCTAGTGGGATTGTTGTTGACTTGACAGTCGACGTGGAGTTCTGCTGGTAATTCCTGTTTCTGGGGAGGGTGGTTGCCGCAAGTAAGATTTGCTGCTATTGGTGGTAAAAAAAAGGTTCATGTTACCACACACCACTGCATGCTTACAGCCGGGGGGCCCGGCATCCAATCCAACTACGGGACGACAAAAATGCCCAAGTCTTAGCAGGTCAAAAGACGTCTTTGGACATCCAACTTCCTCCCGGAAAAGTTTTGCATACAAAGAACGAAATGGTAAAATTCGCAGCTCTCCTCGGCGCCCTGCCGGCCGTCGCGTCCGCCGCGTGCATCGTCTCGGGTGACCACAACACCATCAATGACGCGCTGCGCGCGGGCGGCGCCGGGGCCGTGGTGCAGCTGTGCGAGAACGCCCTGATACGGATCGCGGAGCCGATCGCGTTCACGGCGGAGGGCCAGGAGGTCTCGACGGAGCACTACCCGACGGGCGGCTCGCGGGCGACGATCCAGGTGGCGGCGGGCAGCGGCGCGAGCACGCTGATCGCGGGCCGCTTCAGCGGTGTCAGGATCAGGAGCGTGCAGCTGGACGGGAACCGCGGCGGGGCGGGCTTCGACCGGGCGGGCGGCGCCAACATCGAGCTGGGCGGCGAGGCGACGGGCCAGGTCGTGGCCAACGTGGCGTCGCGGAACCCGCGCGGCTGGAGCTGCCTGCATGTCATTGGCTCGGGGAACGATGGCAGCCCGTGCAGGAACGCCACAATAGTGGACAACGATATTGGGCCATGCGGCCAGTCTGGGTACAATGACCAAGGACAGGGTCTCTGGGCGGACGGCATCTCGCTGGACTGCACCGATTCACTGGTCCAGGGGAACACGGTAAGACTATGTTGTCAAGGACAATGTGCAGGAGGCTGATGAGATAGATCAATGGGCCCACGGATGGCGGTATTGTCATCTTTGGTTCGCCGGGGAGCACGATTAACAACAATACCATCGTCTCTTCGCCTGACGACCTTGGCTTTGGTGCCATCAACATGGTTGACGGCCAGTACCAGGGCAGCTACTCTGGCGTCAAGGTGACGAACAATAGAATCGAAGGCAAGAAGATTTTCAACCTCGGAATCGGGGTTGGCGCAAACGTGTGGTCGTTTAACGACCCATATGCGCTGCGCGGCCCTGCCGAGATTACCGGCAACAGCTTCAGCGGGCACGTTGTGTTCCCCATTGCGGTCAATGGCTGGGCCGGCGGCATTACGGTGTGTACTTGCGGGCCTTGTTAAGAAGGGCGTTACGGCGACTAATACGGAAGCAGGTGACCGGAAACGATGCGTCAGGCGTCACCAAGCCCAAGTCGAGTTTCTCTGACGCGTCGCACTGCGTGGGCGCTATCCAGCAGGTGTTTACGCAGGACGCCAACTTTGTCTACTTTCCCGCCGGCGTGACAGGGTCCAAGAACCTGCAGGCGGAATTTGTCGCGTCCGGTGGCAACATGACCAACTTCCTGTGCAGCAGCCTGCCTCTCCCCGACGCCAAGACGTTCCAGAAGGGCCAGCTCGACATCGTGTCGGACGCAGGCCCGTTCGCGGACCTGCACGGGGTGACGGCGCAGTACCAGGGCGACAACAACGTGGTGGTGCTGCAGGGCGGGCGGCCGGTGTGGGCGAGCGGGCACACGCTCGGCCAGGGCTGCGGCACGCCCAGCGGGTGCCGGCTGCGGTTCGGCGCGGACGGGAACCTGGGGACGTACTACAACGGCGCGCTGCAATGGAGCTCGAACACGGGCGGCCGGGGGGGCGCGATGGTGGTCATGAACCAGGCGCCGTGGATCCAGATCCGAAACGGGTCGGGCAGTGTGATCTGGGATACGTCGGAGAGTAGCTAGAAAAGGGGGGTGGCGGGTTTTCGTGGCCGAGACAGAAAGCGAGATATTGTACGGATCTAGCTTGAAGGATGTGAGACAAATCGTTTATTGAGCGACATGTGCCGGCATCGTCTGTGTTGATGGTGCCGCCTGCCTGAGGTGCTGTGTAAGTGGGTGAGACGAGGCTAGCCGTCAGCCCGTATCCGGAAAAATAAAACCCCTGCAACAAGGGGATGGTACGGTCGCACATTAGCCCAGCTGCCGCCAGTTAGCCAAATAACTAATTCTAGAATTTTAGAATTCCCCCTATATACACTATAATAGTTAAATTCGTAATTTCGTACATAAAAGAAGAATAATATTATATTACTATCTACTATCTATAGCTAGTCTTTACTTTATAAAAAGAGGCCTTATATATTTATATAAAATATACTCTTATTACTAACCTAAAATACTATAAGAAGGTATTAGTTATTTATTCTAAGTTAACTATACTTCTAGTTAATACTATAGTTAAGTTACTTAACTAACTACTTTACTAGCTAGGTAAGGTAAGGGAAGGAAAGGTAAGGGAAGGAAGGAAGAAATAAGAAGAAAGCTTATATATACCTTACTTAATTAAGTTTAATTAGATAGTCCTCTATCCTATTATTACTTAAGTTTAAGTTAATTAGATTATTATATAATCCTCCCTTAATAAGAAGGATAGACTTAACTTAGGAGCTAGGACTAGCTATAGGTAGGGTAGGTAATATAACGCTAGTAGTAATATCTCTATTTAAGTACCTTACTATGCTATTTAGCTATTTATAGTTCCTATAGTACCTACTAAAATAGCTAGGTACTTATATATATAGGGGGA
>LUFD01002189.1:11977-40334 GCA_003025255.1 Cordyceps pruinosa | reverse complement strand
ACTAATTCTATACTATAAGTGATTTTAGCTAGCTTATTTTTAGTAGTCCTTTCTACTATAATGTACTTATAATGTAGTTTTAATAGTAGTTATCTTAGGTGTTGTAGCTATGCTATTAGCTATAATAGTAGTGTATTTTAGGCTTTACTAAGGCTTAGATCTTCTATTAGCTTTAGGGCACTTGCTTGTAACCTATATTAGCTGCTAGGTGCTCTATTTTCAACAATTATAGTCTTAGTACTTATTATAGTATTTAAAAGGTTTAGTAATCAAGGCTAACTTAAACTACTATATTCTTTAATATAGTAAAGTAGGAGATATTACTAAGTTAGTAAGTATATTATTAAAGTACTAGTATTATAATATAGAGGTAAAGGTAAAGAAAAATATATAAAGAGATAGGGCCTAGTATAATAAGTACTTATTAAAGAAGTACCTTTTATAATTATTAGGTTTAGTAGCTAACTACCTCTAACGCCAGCCCTTACCTAGGTTTATATATAATCTTGATAAGGAGATATTTATCTATATTATATATTCCCTCTATTAATATTACACTATTAGTAATAGGAAATTCTATATTTTAAGTAAATCCTAAGAATACCTATCCTTAAGTATTACTATAATTAATATATTAATATATATTAGTTAGCTATTTTATATAGTTTAGGCTAAGGTGTAGTAAAATTGCCTAATTAGAGTGTAAAAAGTACCTTATTTAATACCTAGTTATAATTACAATACTACGTTATTATATGCATTTTTATACTACCTTAATATAACACCTAGTAGAAATTATATAAGCTAAAGTACGCCTAGATAGTCGTACTTTATATAGTAGTAGTCTAATTAGATAACTAGTTACTAGGGGTTATAAAAATACTAAAAGTAGGAGATAATTATATAGAAATAGCTAGTATATATATTCTATATAAGAAGTATATCTATAGTCCTAACTAAATTACCTATTTTTCTAGTCTACCTATATTATACTAATATAAGTTAGTAGATTCTTATATAGTTTAATTATAATATATTAGACTAAGGGTACTAGAACCTTCTAACTATAAAAGACTCTATATTTATTATTAAGTAGTTAGTAGTCTATAAGCGCTTCTATTATAGTTAGGATAAAGCTATAAGGTAAGGGGTAGTCTACTTATATAACTAAGTATATAGTTACTACTACTATACTTATAGACGTACTAGCGCTAGGTATAAATATAGTGGGGGCTTAGAAGTTAACTAAGGGCTTAAAGGCGCTACGAGCTATTATAGATAAGATAGTAGGCGGGCGAATGTGCCGCTATAGGTGGTTGCCTATATAATAGAGGGACTATATGTTAAGAAATAGGGTAGAAGTAGCGTAAGAAAGCTTTACTATATTATTATATAAGAATAAGGTAAAAGGGGGTAACGTTTATTATAAGCGTAGTTACGAGGGGGGTAGGAAGATAAGGAAAAGACGAAAATTAAGGTAGGAGGGAAGGGCGGTAGTAGGAGGACCTTTATAGCGGGCACGCAAAGCGGCGACGCGCTAGTAGGGGCTTAGTAGGTGCCACCAAACCTAGAGGGGAAGGCCGCGACACTAAGATAATATTAATACCTTATTACTACTTATATAAATATATTATATATAAATATATAACCCCTTTAAGAAATTTAGGTATATATACCTATATATACGTAGTAAAAAAAAACTTAGTGCCTGGGATTACTAAGCGATGTGGCACGATTTGACGATTATCCCGTCGTACCAGCACTCCAAGAGCAAGTTCAGTATCGCGCTTTTTGGCCAGTGCTCGCCCTCAATCTCGTTGGCTCGGGAGTTTTACAACCTCGATGAAAAAGCGCTTGTTTCATGGGGAACGGATGGCTTGGACAGCCATCTTACTGGATACGGCCGTGATGAAGATGGCATCAAGATGCCCAAACCCGGAGTCATCGTATCCCACAAGTTGGAGGAAGACTGCTCCTTTACGTACGCGCTGCGCGACGACACTACCGGACAGCCTGTAATGGTCACGGCAAATGTCATCGAGAAGATCCAGAACCCCGCCCTTCCACAAGTCAAGGTGACCAAGGTCCCCAAGGCACTCGGGTGGGTTGTTAACAACGGCCAGGCCATGTGTGCGCTTGAGAACGGCTGGTTCTGGATGCCAGGCGACCAGTGGTTCATTCCCCCCGAGGACGAGGAGGACGGTCCCGGCGACTGGGCGCGTCGCGCAGAGTTGCCCGACCCCGTGGACCTCAAGAAGAACTGCGCCGCCAGTGCTGCCCCCGTCATTCCCGCCGCCGACGCTGGCGAAGCCGTGTCCAAGAGAGCCCTGACGCCGCCCATCAACAACATTGGCAAGGTTCCCGTCAACGAGCTCGCCATGGTCGAGGTGGAAATAGTCCGAGACGACATGCCCAAGTTTATCGAGCAGTTGCGCCGGAGTCAGAGCGACGGCTTCGTGGCAAATCCCGCTCCCGGTAAGGGACAGCCCGCCCGCCGCAAAGTTCTCAACGAGTTCAATTTCGACCTCACCAGCGCGTGGAAATATATGGACGGTGCAAATTTCGACAATTGCTTAAACATGAGTATTCAGCAGAATGGCAAAGCCTAAGTCGGAGCGGGGAGCAAGCACGGCTATCGACCCATTATCGTGGTTGGTAGTCGGAATCGACCCTGGCATGTCTCTCTGGAGGGCCTTGCCTGTGAATTTGACTAGTTGTCGCTGCTTCATAGTTGGCCATGCCTCGTCCAGTGCCATGCTGTCGACTTCTCTGTTTTCTATTTAGTTTGTGACTGAATCGCATCATTATATTTCGACCCGTTGCTGCATAATATAGTGACACGCCTAACTTGCCGCTTAAAGCAGCACAAGCACTTTGTATTTCCGACCGGCTAGCAAGGGTAAATCGACCGAGAAACCGGTAGGCGATGCAGCAAGCCTGGTAGCCTCTCAATTGGCACGCCAACAGGCCCGAAACTTCTTTACTGTCGGTGTCTCCTACGCCCTCCTCAGCGAGCAGAGGCGCCTCTAGAGGTGTTTTCCTGTGGTCGTGGAAGACAAGTACAAGGGAGATGTGCGACGTGATTTTTGGTATGGATTATAGGGATAGCTGCTTTGGCGTCCACATGCTACACTCGCCAGACAGCACTGCGTTTTCTGCTTGACATGCAGTTAAGCCCTCGGCCCTGTCGCCAAAGACCGGCCCTCGTCTATGATGCAGTGGGGAGGAGGTGTGGTAAGGTTGGGTACTTGAAAATAAGGTCTAATAAATAAGTGGCTTAGAACGTAGCCGCCCTGTGTCGTCACCCATTCGTCCAAAGCCGCTGTATTACACTCTCAGCTACCCTGAGTATCACCTTGCAAGCGTCGAATCCGTCGGCAGCGGGAAGATGGAGTACCATTGTATAGCTTTGTTCTTTTCTGCAGCACGTTCAATCTACCCCAAGCTCAAAAGTGGCAGATAAAGGAGCTACTCCACTGTGCTGCACTCTGAAGGAATGGTATTACATGGGAGTGACCATTGTGAGAAAGAAGAAAGTGACGCATTACACGAGGACAAGGGCGATGGACAGACACGAGTGTATGTGCCTGATTCAAGGGGAAAGAACTCGGCGAAAAAACAAAAACCAGCGGGTGATCAGAGAGCTATGAGTAAGGGAGTGACACACGGTGTCGGATTGACTATAAAAGCATCTCTGCAGCCAGAGGAGTTGCTAGGCAGGCTCAGACTTGCAAAGCTACCTTGATCTTCGTCGACAGTGTATACTGACCGACTACTCGCTTTCGGAATCCCACCTTTGACCTACTTTGAAATATCTTCAACCTCCCGCAAACATGGATCAAGGTGAGTCAAACAAATCAGATTTAAGCTTATAGACTAATGCCATGCAGATCAGGAACCGCAAAGCACAAAATACGATTGGTTGGTGGCGGAGGACAGAAAGAGTCTAGAGGACGCTATGTATTACGCCAGGGACGAGAAGTATCACCATGCGATCGCTACACTTTTGCGTTCTCGGCAAATTCAATGCCAAAGTCCTGCTGCGGCCTACGTCTTTTTAGTAGATTATGCAGAGCCCGGAGATGTTTGAGAAGCGTCTCCTCGAGTATTTCGCGCAGACCCCGCAGGAGATACAGAAGTATTTCACCGAGTATTTCAAAAGGTGAATAGCGTCGAGGGGGCAAGGTGTGGTGGTGAACGGCATCCTGAAACTGCACAGTCAGTTACGTTTTGTACCTTCGCAAGTCTGGCAAAGTGCTGCAGGAACTACAGAATGGATGGGAGTAGTAAGTAGATTTACAGGATTCGACTCTAGACTACCAATACACTCTTGATAGACAGTGAATTCGATGCGTACCATAAGACGTTGTGCCTCACCAGACGACTGCTATCGCATCGCACGAAAAAGTATACGTGACTTTAGTGTCGACTAAAACAAAATTTCGATTTTTCTCTCGTATCGTTACCCTATGGGCAGGGGACTTCCCGACCAACGGGCTCGCAAGTATAGACGCCATTGACGACGCCGGTCCAACAACATTTGCCCTCGAGTACTCAAACGTAAGAGTCTTGATCAATCTACCATAGGGATTGGCGTACCATTGGAGCTGCAATAGCAGTAGTTCCCTATTTCAGAGTCTGGATCGGCCCTAAAGAGTAGTCAGATGTGAGAGGTAAGAGTCATGGCTGCTCTTTATACTCACTGGTTTTCACAACCAGACTGGGCACCAACCGCTTGAAAGACGGCCATGAAGAGCGAAGCAGTAGTGGCGATTCTCATTTCGAAAATGATTCAGAATAATCCTGGGAGTTGTTTATCTGCAATTACGTGAAAAAAAGACCTGCTGCTCCGTTGTTACCACGCGTGGGCAGGACCATCTTATGTGATTTTGTCATTCTAGCTGTAAATCCTCTCCATGATGCAACCAGAAAATCCCCACCCGATCTGCAGGCTCTCTAGTATCACAAGGCTCCTGTTGACTCAGAAGCAGCCAACTTCAGGCGGGGTAACGGGCGCTTCCGTCCTGGTCAGCGCCCGCACGCGCATGAAGGCAACAGACGACATCAGCCCGGAGCTTGCAAAACCGAAGCTTTCATCCTCCAAGACATCTGCACGCCGTGCCTCCTCCGTGATGATGCAGGCTGCACCGGAAAGGGAGACGGCTCCAGGCCATGGTCAAAGCGAGCGGCGCAAGACTCTGTCTGAACAGCCACGGCGTTCGGTAGCCGAGGCGGCGCGGGCAGACGGGGACAGGAACCGGCTCTGGGAATCTGTGAGCTCGCTGGGGTTCATCCACTGCCAGTACACGAGCTCTGAGAAGCCAGCCAGCGCGCTCGAGATTGACCTTCACGACCTCTGGTTCACCTACTACCATGCTGCGAAGAACCACGCTGCGGACAACCCCATACTCGACCGTCTTGTTGTCCAAATCCTGCAAGCTCGAGAGCTAGGTCCGCTACGCAAGTCTCGTCCCGCAGATGAGAACGTCGAAACTAAGGCAGCCACCGCTGATGGGGTCATATGGAGCGATCTGCCGTTCTTGGTGCCCGACATGACAGCATTTTGGCTCCAAGACTGGCCGGCCATGAGCTCCAGCAATCTCACTGGCTTTGCCACTTTCTTAGCAAAGCTGGCTTCGCTCGGTATCTGTAGCGACAGCATCAGCGGGCTCGGACTCACCCTCCTGCGCGATGCACTGGAGACCCCCCGCCCTCTGAGAGCCGGCAGCGATCAGCATGCAGAGGATCTGACTCGTCGCTCGCAGGACGTCACCATTGCCGCGCTCCTACCTGCTGTGAACTGCTGGTTATTCCACGCTGGGCACAAGATTGTCCAGCTGTCCGACGCCCGGTGGTGCAGCGACGCCTGCGGCCTCGGCGATCTCTTTCGGGCGGATCCGTTGTGTCGCAGCGCGACGCCGGCCGGCTTCAGTCCGGAGAGGTGGCTTTTCTGGCTGAAGAGGCTGGGCCAGATCGTGGAAGGGGCGGAGAGCGAGGGGGACGCGGGGCTGGCTGGGATCGTCCAGAAATTCATGGATAACATGATCTTCGTCGCAGAAGAGAGGCCGTCCGTCAAGCAGCTGCTGGAGGACTCGCCTGGTGTGATTCGATACCAGCATGTGATGCAGATATTTGGCCCGAATTAAGATAACGCGCATGGGTAGCTCAGCAATCCTCGCTAGCCGTTCATACCGGTTGTACATATTCCAATCTTTTGATCTATTAGCCGGTAATTCGCAGGCTGCCAGCAGATATGCAGCAGCCCGGCGGCAGCGGAGGCGATATCGCAAGCAGATATATATTCTCAATTACAAGAATCTGTCCACTAAAAGCGCGCGTGCAGCAGAAAATACAGATATAAACAGCAATCCGCTCCCACCGTTAACTCGCCGGTGTCTCTCGCTTCAACCTGCAGTCAACGCTACAGAATTAAAAATGAAGTCTGCCGTACTTTACAAAATTTATCTCGGATATGCAGCGGTTGTCGGAGTCGTTGCATTGCCTGTTGATTCTGACCTCCCCGACCTTGCCGAACGCCAAGAGGGCAAGCAATGCAGCAAAGCCCTCCGAGGAGCCACCGTCATCGAAGAACCCATGGATGATGAGATAGAGAAGAGCAGCAATGTGACTGACTATGCAAGCCCGGGTCTTCATGGAGTGAGTCTACATTCAGCTTCCATCGTCTCTCATTTTTGAGATTTGTTTTATTGACTGTTCCTGTTAGCCTTGTGACACTGGTCCTCAGTTATGCCAATTCTTCTGGAAAGACGGTCCTCTTAGGTGCAGAGCCATTTGCCACTGCCCAGTCAGTTCTTATGTCAGATACATTGTACTATCGGTCAAATGGACGATGCGTCTGACTATGTCTTGGACAGTGCAGTGCAAGCGGCAACTACTGTTTCTACCAGCCGGATACTGGAGCTTGCTACTGTACGTAACTGGTGATATTTTGAGGTGTCACTGCTACATGATTTGTCGCACATCCCTCAGTACAACACGACAAAGAATCTCTCAGGCCCGGTAAATATCCCGACCACTGGTAGCCTTCTGTCAGTTACAGTGTCTAGGTCTCAAGGCGATGCGAATGGTGGGAGGAGTTTACTGCCGAAGCGGGAGTACCGGTCTGATGGTGAGCAGTTTCCTCATAAGAAAATCAGCTCGTAAATATCATTGCGAAATCTTTGAAAAGCGAATTCTTCTGTATTTTTTTACCATGAAAAGATGCCGCACCTGTGTCGCCCAAGCGGGGCGGTTTTGTCGAGATCGCGACAGCCAAGTTGGAGCGAAAATTTCCACTAAGCATCTACTCTTCCTGACGACGTAGACAAAACAAAGCGCGAGTTGCCAGTAATTCAGGAGTAGGCCAGCGTTTTCTACGGAATTACAATCTGTGTTACTCCTGTCAGCAGCGCGTCATGACCGAAGTGGCGCAGGCTGCGCGCCCCGGCGTCGGGTGCAAAGGCTGCGACAATAGAGCCACTACGCTTCAATGCCCGACGTGCCTGAAGCTGAGCATCAAGGACAGCTATTTTTGCTCGCAGGCCTGTTTCAAAAGGAACTGGGTCGGTGGATTCCCGAGTGATGGGCGAAACTACACTGGATATACATTTGCTAATGCTACTGCGACGTGGTAGAATGAGCACAAGGCCCTTCATAAGTCCCGGACGGCCACAGACACTGGTTCGTCCCGTCTGCCCAGGACCTCGTGAGGCACAGCTGATGATATAACTAGCTGGAGGCGTGTACAACCCCTTCCCTGATTTCCCATACACCGGCTCTGTCAGGCCAATTTACCCGCTCTCGGCGAGACGCACCGTCCCCAAGACTATTCAGCAGCCAGACTACGCAGATACGGGCGTGCCCACGAGTGAGCGCATGCTCAACAGAGCCAAGGTCGATATACTGGACAGTGCGGCACAACAGGCGATGCGAAACGTTTGCAAGCTATCGCGAGAAGTCCTGGATATTGTCGCTGCCGAGGTAAAGCCAGGCGTCACCACGGATTACCTAGATGAAATCTGCCACAAGGCGTGCTTGGAGCGGAATGTAAGCATCCTCCAGAAGACCTGCTTTATTACATGTCGCTAACAGATGACAAGTCTTACCCGTCGCCACTCAACTATAGGAATTTCCCCAAGTCTCTTTGCACCTCACCGAATGAGGTTGTTTGCCATGGAATACCAGACCAAAGAGTCCTGTTGGACGGCGATATTCTCAATCTTGACATCTCAATCTACCACGAGGGCTATCATGCAGATTTGAACGAGACATACTACGTCGGCGACAAGGCCAAAGCCGACCCTGACAACGTGCGCCTCATCGAGACGACGCGCGAGTGCCTAGACGCCGCCATCAAAATCGTCAAGCCCGGCACGCCCATCCGAGAATTCGGCGAGGTGATTGAAAAGATGGCCAATGAACGAGGATGCAGCGTGGTGGCCACCTGGGGCGGCCATGGCATCAACACCAACTTTCACCCGCCTCCATGGATCCCTCACTACGCCAAAAACAAGGCCGTCGGAGTATGCAAGGCAGGAATGGCTTTCACTATCGAGCCGATTCTGGCTTTGGGCAAGCCGAAGGAAATTTACTGGCCAGACAAGTGGACAAACGCGACCGTGGATGGCAAGCGGACTGCACAGTTCGGTAAGAGCATCATGGAGCATATGCAGAATACATCCGCTAATAATCTACCTCAGAGCACACTCTGCTCGTGACAGATGACGGCGTGGAGGTGTTGACAGCTCGAAAGACAGATTCGCCCGGAGGTCCGATACCTATGCCGACGCTTGCGGCTACAAAGTAAGCACAAAGGAACAGAGAGAATGCGCAGGTACACGCTAGATATATTATACAATCATAGATAGCTAATAAACATAGATAAAGTCTTCATTCTTCAAATCGGTGACATCCTCAAAAGCATGCTCGCCGACATTATCCTCCATTTGGTTGAGCACCTCGTTCGGGTCTTCATTCTTGCTGTGACCCATCATGCTCTTATCGGTAAGGTGCTCAGACTTGTTCAAAGCCACTCTGCGCTTTGCCTGACGCATGTTGAGGATGCGGATGAGGAGCATTCCCGCGACGATGAGCGCCGCCAGGGCAACGAAGAGGGACAGGTTGACGCGCAGGCCCCGCGTGTAGCGAGGCTTCTCGCTCGGCTTGAACAGCAGAGGGCCGACAATGTTGCCCGCGCTCTGCCCGATGAAGAGCATCGCGGTGGTCACCTTGCGCTTGGTGTCGCCGCCCGTGTTTTGCCCGGAGCAGGAGTAGATGAGCGGCGAGATGCCGGGATACACGGAGATGATGTAGTAGCCGACGATCAGGACGGCGCGATGGCTGGGCTCGCGGCCGACGACGAGGAGGATGACGCAGCCCGCGATGGGAGGGAGGCAGAGGAGGAGCAGGACAATGGACTTCATGCCGATGCGGTTCGCGAGCCACGCACCGCCGAGAGTAGAAATCATCTGAACAGCTCCAAAGGGCATGTTGAATAGGATAGTGGTGAACTTGTCAAATCCAAAAGATTCGATAATGAGGGGGCCAAAGGTCGAAAGTCCGCCGCTGGGAATTCTGGAGGCAGGTTAGAGTGGGCTCATACGAAAGGAATAGAGAGTAGCTTACGAGATGACAAACATCAACAAGAACCAGAGATATGTCTTCAAATCGAGGAAAGCCTCCCGGACATGGTCCCACTTCCAGACACCTGAGCCAATGCCCATCTGGTTCATACGAAGACGCTCAATGGCGATGAGCTTCTCTTCATATTTGAGAAACTTGGCTTCGATGGGGGAATCAGGCATGAAGAAGACCATGACAATGGAGAATGCCACAGTAATGCAACCACAGAAGAGAAATATGATCTGGTAGGAGTGGAGATGCGAGGTAATGTGGCCGAGTCCGTACGTTAAAAGACTGCCAAGCTGTGTGGAAGTTAGTATCTGATGACACAGCTGCGCTGGGTGAGTCTTACCATGTTGACAATACCCAGCATCGCGTACCAAGCCGCATTCCTTGTTGTTTGCTCGCGACGACGATACCACATCTGAACGACAGCCACAAACGTCGGCGCTACTTTCCGTCAGCATGTGAACGAGGGAGACCTGCCGCACCAGTGAGAGCTTACCGACGGACGCCTCAAAGGTGCCGAGCAGCAGCCGGGCTGCCATCAGGCCGCCAAAGTTGTGCGCGGCCGTCATGCCGCACAGGACGGCGCCCCAGCAGAAGACCATGACGGAGATGAACTTGCCGAGCGGGAAGCGGACGAGGCTGTAGGCGACGAGGGGCTGGAAGACGAGCTGGGCGACGTAGACGACGGAGCCGAGCCACGAGAACTGGTCGCCCTGCAGGTTGGTGTCCTTGATGAGGCCGAAGACGGAGGCGTACGAGAGCGTCGTCTTGTCGAGCGACTGCAGGCAGTAGACGAAGAGGATGATGGGCAGCAGGCGCAGGTCGATCTTGCGCAGCACGCGCCGGTCGTCCTCGGGCGTGACGACGACCTGGTGCCCGGCCTGCTGCAGGAAGAGCGCGGCCTTGTCGTGCCCGCGCGCGGCGACGCTCTTGCCGGCCTCGACGTCGCCGGCGCCCTCGAGGTGCGCGACCTTGGTCATGATGTCCTTGTCTTGTGCCGCCATTGGAGGAAGGTGAAGGTCAAGCGACGAAGATGTATTAGGCGTTGATGAACTGGTCAAGTTCCCGACACGGGATACAGACCACAACCCTATCTCGGGGTTCCAACGGTCGTTATATATACATACGCAAATCCGGTGTCATCGCCAACCCGCTAGCCGTTCTGTTTCTCCCTTTCGAAACGCCAAACCAATCGGCGCTTCTTCGACTCGGCATGCGCGTTCCCCATGGGGAACAAAGTTAAATACCCTGGGGTCGGCAATTGCTCGTGGCGTGAGTGGCGTCGGCGTTCGGGAGCTTTCTCCGGTCGGCGGTCGGGTCATTTCTCCGTGTGGCGCCGCCGCTTACCCCGTGGGGGTATTGAATAGCGCTCATTTGCTTGCTCGGTAGTGAAGATGCTGGTTGGTCCAGCAATACCCGGCACCAGTATCTTGCGTCGCGGGGATTTGTGGTCGCTACGGTACGGTTCTTGTATATCACGCGCTGCTGCCTGTGGATCTGCACAAGGCCGGAGAGCGATTTCGATTGAGCTATAAATCGAACGTGCCGCTCTCTATTACGTCCTTCTGAAATTGCAAGTGCTGCGTCTTTACTTCAACAAACCCACAATGCCGCAGCAGCAAGAACGAGTTCTGTCCGGTTGGGCAGCCGCGCCGGCCAATGCGGCGGAAGCACAAGAGCCACGAGTGCTTCTGTCAAGTGGCAACAACTCTGAAGACGCCTTTCAATTTTCCTTTGAGACTCTTCGAGCAAATGTCTTTAGAACCCGATTTACATCCAAGTCTCACCCTCTGCCTCCCCACCCCAGTGCGCCGCCATTGAAGGCGGACCTGGACGGAGTGCAGCTGTCCGTCTCCTCGTCCTTGGAGACAACCAAGACCATTGAGATTGGCGATGTTCTTGTCAAGCTGGACTGGACAGAGTCGTCCCCGCTGCTCTCCGTAGCTTATACCGAGAACAAGGACAGTCCGCTTCTGCAGGATCTGCCTTTCCGCGGATATGTCGTCGACGGACCAGGCGTCGCCCATTACACACGCTACAACCGCGGCACCCTTCACGTTGGCCTGGGTGAAAAAGCCGCGCCCATGGATCTGTCGGGTCGTAGGTTTGAGATATCAGCAACTGACAGCTTTGGGTACGACATCTACCGTACCGACCCTCTGTACAAAAATATTCCGCTCCTCATCAACGCGACACCGGACGGCTGTGTCGCCACCTTTGCCACCAACCATACCCGAGGGCTCTATTCCATCGGCTCCGAAATGGACGGCATGTGGGGGAGATACAAGGTCTTCCGCCAGGACTATGGCGGTCTCGAAGAGTACACCATTGTGGGCAGGACTCTGAAAGACATTGTGCGGGCCTATGCCGAGCTGGCCGGGTTCCCTCTGCTGGTTCCTCGATGGGCGTTCGGCTACCTCTCCGGGGGCATGAAGTACTCCATGCTCGACGACCCGCCTGCGTCCGAGGCGCTGCTGGAGCTCGCGCACAAGATGAAGGAGTACGACATTCCCTGCTCCGCGTACCAAATGTCCTCCGGCTACACAGTCGCCGAGAAGCCGCCCAAGACGCGCAACGTCTTCACGTGGAACCGCCACCGGTTCGCGGACCCGGAGGGCTGGATCAAGGAGTACCACAAGCTGGGCATGCGCCTCATTGCCAACGTCAAGCCGTACGTGCTGGCGAGTCACCCCGAGTACGAGAAGCTCAAGGCTGCCAACGCCTTCTTCACGGACCCCAAGACGAAGCAGCCTGCCGTTGCTCGTCTCTGGAGCGCGGGCGGCGGCGAGAGCGGCGAAGGCGGCCACGTCGACTTTACCTCCGAGGCGGGCTTCAAGTGGTGGTACGACGGTGTCAAGAAGCTCCGCGAAGAGGGCATCGATTGCATGTGGAACGACAACAACGAATACGTAATCACGGACGACAACTGGGAATGCGCTCTCACACTGCCGTCATTAAAAGTACCCGAGGAGTTGCAAGGCCGGCCTCAGATTGGCATCTGGGGCAGGAATCTGCATACGGAGCTGCACGGCCAGGCATCCCACGACGGTCTTGTCGCCGCCGACCCGGACAGCCGGCCCTTTGTCCTGACGCGCTGCGCGACCGCGGGCACCATGCGGTACGCCTGCAGCTCGTGGGCCGGCGACAACACGACCAGCTGGGAGAGCATGAAGGGGTCGACGGCCCTCGCGCTCAACGCCGGCGTCTCGCTGCTGCACTGCTACGGCCACGACATCGGCGGCTTCGAGGGGCCGCAGCCGTCGCCCGAACTGCTGCTGCGCTGGGTGCAGCTGGGCATCTACTCGCCGCGCTTCGCCATCAACTGCTTCAAGACGTTTGCCGAGAACAACTTCGGCGACGTCATCGAGCCGTGGATGCACCCGTCCGTCACGCACCTGGTCAGGAGGACCATCAAGCGCAGGTACGCCCTGATCCCGTACATCTACTCGGCCATGATAGACAGCCACCGCGAGGCCGCGCCGCCGCTGCGGTGGATGGGCTGGGGCTACGAGCGCGACCCGGAGGTGTGGCGGAAGCCGCTGACCGACGGGGAGACGCAGTACTGGTTCGGCGACGCGATCGTGGTCAGCGGCGTGTTCGAGCCGGGCGCGACGCAGGCCAGGATCTATCTCCCGAAGAACGGCGAATGTGACGATGGATTCGTCAACATGAATGCCCCATACCAGTATTTCGAGGCCGGTCAATGGGTCACTGTGGATGCTGAGTGGCATGGTGCCGGCATCGCCGTCATTGCCAAGGTTGGGGCGGCGATCCCAACTGGGCGCGACGTGCAGGTGCTTTCTCCCGGCGAGAAGGACAACATTGCCGGTCTGCCGCTGGATGACCTCCGTGCTGTCGAGATCTTTCCACCGCAAAAGAGCTCCGGCGGCAAGTGGTATGAAACAACGTGGCACGAGGACGACGGCATCTCGCCAGTGGCGAAGAACAAGATCTCTTCGTACACTACTTCATACAGCTCCACAGATGAGGTGGTACATGTCAAGTTTACCAGAGACGAGAGCTCTGGATTCAGCGCTCCGTGGAAGAAGCTTACTGTGGTGCTGCCTGCCGGGGACGTCAGAGTCGTGCAGAGCAGCGATGGCAATGCGGTCACAGACCTGGGACGCGACGAGCAGGGGCGTAGGAGATTTGAGCTAGCATAAGAACATCCCAATCGATGAATGTCAGTATCAACCAGTGAGAAATACATGAGCACCTGCGTTCACGTGCCACCCGCGTCACCGAATTCCCCAGTGGGCGGCAGGAAGCCATACAAGTCCCCGCCGCCGTTCAAGGCGCCGAGTAATATATCATCCAGCCAGCCGAGGCTAGTCGTTGACGA
This sequence comes from Cordyceps pruinosa, assembly GCA_003025255.1. Classification (NCBI taxonomy): domain Eukaryota; kingdom Fungi; phylum Ascomycota; class Sordariomycetes; order Hypocreales; family Cordycipitaceae; genus Cordyceps; species Cordyceps pruinosa. Next base: position 26,362 of record LUFD01002189.1, on the reverse strand, counting down.
GGAGAACAGTGTGAGGCCCGGAAAGTCCCATTCAAACACAAACTGGTCCGGCACAAACGAGTCCAGTTCGTTCGACGATTTCGGAAAGGCCTGCTCCGCGTGGCTCTCTTCGCTGCCGACCTGCTCGCCAGGCTGCCCGTACAGGTCCTGCAGCGAGCGCGTAAACTTATCCGCGCCGGTCTGCAGCAGCTGCAGGTACATCTTGGCGGTGCTCGTGGAGATGCCGGTGATGCCGGCGCCGCCCGCGTCGCCCAGCTCCCGCGCCAGGACGGCGCCGCTGGCGATCAGGTCGTCGTTGAGGCCGCCGTTCTCCTCGGGCAGGAGCAGACACAGCTTCAGGAGGAGCAGGTAGCAGAAGGCGCACTTGGCCCAGACGAAGTCCATGGCGTACTTTAGGTTGTGCAGGTAGGATTGCGGCTCTGCGATGATGGTCTGCAGGTGCAGTCGCAGGGACTCCTTGGCCATGGAGAGGATGGACCGCTGCGCGGGGGACATGAAGTCGACGTTGTCCACGCCGGCGGTCCGTACCGCGCGGCAGAGGGCCATCGTTGTCGCCCAGCACTTTTGCACGCGGAGGTTGACCACAATCCAGCGCGGGACGTTGGCCATCTGCTGCAGTATCCTCTCCCAGTCGCCGTGCCAGAGCTCGATGTCAATCTTCGAGTCGCGCACGAGGCACAGTATGTCCTCTTCGTCCTCGTATACCCTCTCCGAGAGGGACTCGAAGATCCTGGCACGGAGGACGTTGAGCTCGACCTGCGCGAACAGAAACCGGTCCAAGACGGTGGCGTGCGGGCTGTCCAGGATGACCCTGGCCCGCCGCGAGTCGCCCACGAACTTGAACGTCAGCATGTCCCCGGCGTCGACGTGCTGTATGTGGCTGAGAACATGCACGTGCAGCCATGTGCGCGCCTGGCGCACGAGCACGGCTGTGTCCGCAGACGCTGGCTGGCTCATCATGTGCGCGATCAGCTCGTCGTAGGCGCCGGGCAGGCCCATCTCGATCGCCAGCCGCGTGGCACTCGCAATGAGGAGCGAGCGCTCCGCCGAGTAGCACGCCCGCACTAACAGCGCCTGGACCGTCTCCAGGGACGGCGGGGACGGCGCCGACACGACGCTGCCGAGCATGCGCTTGAGGTGGAAGTTGAGCAGCCGCCACTGGTGCGAGTCGGTGCCGCACACGACGCGGCAGCCCACCGTGCATATCGCGGCGAACAGGAGGCTGGACCGCCGCCGGACGCTGTCCAGCGTGTCGTAGCTGGGGTCGAACACGGGGACGTAGTGGTCGCAGCCGTCGAAAAAGGTAGAGAAGTACTGCGCCGCCTGCTCCGGCGTGATGAGGCCGACGGCGACAAAGTCCGGGAGACGCCTAACCTCGGCGGCGAAATGAGACCTCCGGCCCCCGCGAAATAGGAGGCTGGCTTCGGGCGACTGGGTCGCATTGTGGCCGCTTTGGTTTGAGTTGGAATATCGAGAGGCGCTGTTCTCGACGAGCTGGGGTTGGGCAGGGTACTGCGGGACGCTCTCGGTGCCACCGGAGCTCGACGCTCCCGGAGCTGTCAGTTGGGCGCTGGTTTCATCAGGGCCAGCTCCCCGAGAGTCGCTTGTATTTCTGCCCAAGTGTCGTCTCAAAGTTGATACTTCGTCAGTCAGTGCGTCGATTCTTCTGTTAGTGTGTCAGCGGCGCCTGCTTCAGGAGCTCAGACGTACTCCAAGTAAGGATCCTTTGGTCGCTCGGCGAAGTTGCAGGTCTTCTTCAAAGAACGGCATCTACGGGCAAGTCAGTATGCGAGTTCAAGGCAATTGTCCTGCGAGAGTTCCATACCTCGCGCAGGGATTCCCCCCATTGCACCGTACCTAGCCCGAGTCAGTGCCGCTGAGCACCTTGCACACGCGTACCAACCTTGGACACCCGACAGGCGCCGCAGGCAGTCTACACGCGCTGTATTAGTTGTGAATTTGTGTATCAGGTGAGCGGATAACGTTTACCGGTATCCTCTTCTTACGCGGCTTCGGCGCTATCGGGCTTTGTGAGTTTGAAGCCATGCGCTGGCAGTTGTTGAAAGGTCGAACAGGCAAGACGCTAGATGAGCTTAGTGGAGAGCGTCACTGTATAATTAACGCCAGGAGGTACGAGATATGCGCGTGTCGTTTATAGCAGGTATAAGTATGGTATGTTACGCTGTTGTCACTACTAGTTAATACGACCACTGCTGCGATCATTTTATTACTATTCTTTCTAGTATTGATACGATTACAACTTCTCATCCTGCTTTTATTGCTAGCAGCAATTACTGAAATTGGGCCTACGGCTATGAAGGGTATTACACTGATGCTACTTAGTGTTCATGTCCGCAGCCTAGGCATTCTAGGTATTTTTAAAGGCATTCTAGTGAAGGCGGTACTTGGAATCAGAGAAGCCACGGATTCTCATCAGGCTAGAAAATGCAACAGTTTGGATTGCTCACAACTGTTGACATGCGTGCGGTATAGACCGGCTATCTTACAACTCTGAAAAAGCTCGCTGTGCTTCCAGGTCTGGACCAGGAAGTATTGCCTGTCAACTCGTGTGACGGCTGGGAATTCCCCCTGCCTGTTGTGATCATTGGCTCGGGCCCCCGCCGAAAAGGGTTCGGAAATTGCTACCGCCTCCAGCGCCGGCTGAGGGATAAATAGATAGAGGTCGCTCGCAAGAATAATACAATAACAACCTTTTTACCTTTTATTTTATTTACTTTTAAAAGTAATAGCCCTAATTAATTTAGTAGCACCTTTCCTTTATTATAACACGTATTATTCCTTTGTGAGTAGCCGTCGCCCTTCTATAGTAACTACTAAGTAAGTATAGCTTTTCTACGGAACTATTAATAACTCGCCTATAGTTACTTATTTGGTGTCATTTGATAGCGCTTCTCTTGATCACAGGCAACGCGCGTTTCGTTTTGTTGTCCTGACCCCCAAACCCCGGCTACGGCCACAGTCATTTTCGACGTCTTTGGGTTGGGTGGTCCACTTCGTGATTATTTGGCCACTGCACGCTCTGGGTGTTTTTCTCCCGATCACACTCGCATTTGAATTTATTCATATTTGATGTTTGAAGCTGATCACGGCTTAAGTACTTAAGGTGGCCTACCCCGCAGTAACATCACCACATTTCCCAATTCATTCCTCTTCTTATGCCTTACCAGCTGATGATCCGCAATTCGGAATCTTGAGAGATTTTATCCTCTCAGAAAACAGGGAAATTCCACATCTCGGAGCTTCTTTCAATAGGTGAGATGCGGTCAACCGCAATGCACTGGCAAACCTAATGCACAGGACCGGAGCACAACCATCTCTCGCTCTCCTTACCCATCTAGGGTACCTGGTAGCACGATCGGTTCCTATCCCGCTCAGTTGAAAGTGAAATACCAATAATTGATATTATTTTATGATGAGTGACTACGGTATCAGCGCAGTTGGCCTTGTATTGAGCTTTTTCGTTGCCGTTGCTATTTCTGTTGCCTCTGCTCAGCGTCTGGGTCGCCCATCTTCGCCGGCATCGCCGAACATTGCCGGCGCAAGTCCGGAATACCGCAACCTTGATCGCCAGGAATAAGCAGCCATCGAGGGGTCCCTGAACGGCATCCCGGGGGCCACCAATCACTACATGGTGGTCTAGGCCCGGATAGGGATCGCTGTGTGACAAGGGCATGCAGTGAGCTGCAGAGTTGCAACATAAAGATGCACGTTCCCCCGAGTGCTCTCGTTCTTCATAGCCCAAGACATGCTGAATTCCTCCCCGCACTTGATCCGGGAGTCCAAAAAACAAGTCATGATGCTCCGGAGCGCTCTGGTGTCGCTGCTGCTCTCCGGCAGTGGCGTCTGGGCGGCCGCCACCACCACGCCGTCCGCGCCCCTCGTCTCCCGCGCCGGCGACAAGGCCGCCATCCCCCGCTGGGTCTTCCAATCCACGGCCAAGCTCGACAAGGACCTCTCCAAGCTCTCCACCGCCGGCGGCGGCGTGGACACCTCGTCGTGGCACCACGTCGAGCAGTCGCGGTGCACGCTCATGGGCTGCCTGCTGGCCAGCGGCGCCTACAACGACACTGACCTGTGGTTCTCGGACAACCTGAGCCGGTTCGACGCGGCGCCGTTCGCCGTGCCGTGGGTCTACCGGAGCGAGTTCGCGCTGCCCGTGGCGGCCGCGACGACGCCGGCGGCGGCGGCCTCCGCCCCGCGCCGCCACTTCCTGCTCGAGACCAACGGAATCTCGTCCAAGGCGGACCTCTACGTCAACGGCCAGCAGGTCGCCGACGCGGCCTCCCAGGCGGGCGCATACGCCGGCCACACGTACGACATCACGGCGCTCGCCGCCGCGCGCAACGCGCTCCTCGTGCGCGTCTACCCGACGCAGTACCTGTACGACTTCGCCGTCGGCTTCGTCGACTGGAACCCGTACGCGCCGGACAATGGCACCGGCGTGTGGCGCGACGTCACCGTCCGCCAGACGGGGCCCGTGGCCATGGGCCCGCTGAGCGTCGTCGTCGACGTGCCGCTGCCCGTTGGCGTGCGCGGCGCCGCCGTCACGGTGCGCGCGCGCGCGACGAATCTCGAGAAGACGCCCGTCCGGTTGGACGCGCGCGCGGCTGTGTCGGACCCCGCGGGCGGCGCGGTCGGCGCGCAGAAGCAGAGCGTCACGCTGGCCGCGGGCGAGTCTAGATACGTCGAGTTCAAGCAGGCCGTCAAGAGGCCGCAGGTGTGGTGGCCGAAAGCCTGGGGTGCGCAGCCGCTGTATACGGCGCGGGTGGACTTCTCCGTGAGCGGCGCGGCGTCGGACACGGCGTCGACCACGTTCGGCATCCGCACCGTGACGTCGTCGGTCAACGCGCACAACGACACCGTCTTCGCGGTCAACGGGCACCCGTTCCAGGTGCTTGGCGGCGGGTACAGCGCGGACATGTTCCTGCGGTGGGACGGCGCGCGGTTCGCGCGCATCGCGCAGTACATGCTCGACATGGGGCAGAACACGATCCGGCTGGAAGGCAAGATGGAACAGCCGGAGCTGTACGCCGTCGCGGACCGGCTGGGCCTGATGGTGCTCGCCGGCTGGGAGTGCTGCGACAAGTGGGAGGCGTGGGCGTACAACGACGACCTCAAGGTGAACCCGGGCTGGGACGACCGCGACTACGGCATCGCCAACGCGAGCGTCGCGCACGAGGCCGCCGCGCTGCAGACGCACCCCAGCGTGCTCGGCTTCCTGGTCGGCAGCGACTTCTGGCCCGACGACCGCGCGACAAAGATCTACGTCGACGGGCTCAAGGCGGCGGGCTGGCAGACGCCCATCGTCGCGTCCGCGTCGAAGCGCGGCTACCCGGCGCTGCTCGGTCCGTCGGGCATGAAGATGGACGGGCCGTACGACTGGGTGCCGCCCAGCTACTGGTTCGACACCAACGGCGGCTCCGGCGACGACCGCTACGGCGCCGCGTTCGGCTTCGGCTCCGAGCTGGGTGCCGGCGTCGGCACGCCCGAGCTCGGCAGCCTTAAGAAGTTCCTCACGCAGGCGGACATGGACGACCTCTGGCGCAGCCCGGACAAGGGTCTGTACCACATGTCCAAGAAGTCGCAGTTCTACACGCGCAAGATCTACAACCGGGGCCTGTTTGCGCGCTTCGGCGCGCCAACGTCGCTCGACGACTACCTGATGAAGGCGCAGCTGACAGACTACGAGGCGACGCGCGCCGAGTACGAGGGGTACGCGGCGCTGTGGAGCGCGTCGCGGCCGGCGACGGGCCTCGTGTACTGGATGCTCAACAACGCGTGGCCGAGCCTGCACTGGAACCAGTTCGACTACTACCTGCGGCCCGCGGGCTCGTACTTTGGCACCAAGACGGGCGCGCGCGCCGAGCACGTCGCGCTCGACCCCGCCGGCCGCGGCCTCTGGCTCATCAACCACTCGCTCGACCGGCGCGGCGCGCGCGCCGTCGCCGTCGACGTGCTGGACACGCGCGGCCGGACGCTCTCCCGGCAGACCGTGGCGGCGACGACCGAGCCCAACGCGTCCCGCAAGATCGGCGCTGTCAGCGGGCTGGATAAGGTCAAGGACGTCGCGTTCGTGCGCCTCGTGCTGTCGGACGGCGGCCGCGTGCTCAGCCGCAACGTGTACTGGGTCGGCAAGGCGGCGGACACGCTGGACTGGGGCAACTCGACGTGGTACCACACGCCAGTGGCCCAGTACGCCGACTACACGGCGCTGAACAAGATGGCCGCGGCGAGCGTCGAGGTCACGGTCGGCGGCGGCGGCGGGAGCAGGACGGTCACGCTGGAGAACAAGTCGGGCGTGCCGGCGTTCTTTGTCAGCCTGAACCTGGTGGACGCGGCGGGCGCGGACGTGGTGCCGGTGCTGTGGTCGGACAACTACGTGACGCTGTGGCCGAACGAGACGCTCGCGCTCACGGTCGGGCAGTGGGAGGGCAGGCCAGCGGCGGTCGAGGTCAAGGGCTTCAACGTCAAGGCGGCGACGGTTAGGTTCTGACGGGGTATCTATGGTTCGTCGTAAAGGAAGTATTCAAGCAATGGACAATTTTCTACATGATTGGTTTGTATTTGGTGGGCAGATCATAGACCGGGTTGCATGTGTAAAGGGCTGTGAAGCTTCTGTATTGAGCAACACGGTAGATGCTGATGGTACGTAAATAACAGTTCGTAAAATAGTCGTGTTTGTTTTCCATATGTGAATCGTGTACATGATGTGCTTTTAGACAAGGTAGCGGAAGCCCTTGCGCATCTGGAGGGCTTCGTCGGGGCTGTTGAGGATCTGCACGGCACCTGCGGCGCCGCTGGCCGTGGATGCCCCCTCGGCGTCGTCGGCGGCGGCCTCGCTCTTCTCGAGCTGCTTGTTGAGGCTGACGAGCATGAGGCGGACGACCCAGCAGCCGAAGATGGTGACGCCGAACATGCTGAGGACGATGGCGTAGCTCTTGCGGTAGCCGTTCTCCTTGAGGTCCCAGACGTAGGAGCCGGCGACGTTGCCGAGCTGGGCAAAGGCGTTGATGATGGCGATGGCGACGGCGCGCTTGGCGGGCGGGCGCGGGAAGGACGAGGCGATCCAGGAGTAGAAGACGATGTAGCCGGCGTAGGAGCTCGTCTGCAGGAAGAGGGCGACGTAGCGGGCGGGCACGCTGAGGGTGGACATGCAGATGACGAAGCCGACGATGCCGACCAGCATGGGGGTGACGATGTGCCAGAACTGGAATGGGGTTAGTGGTGGATGATGGGTGCGGAGACGAGGCGACAGGCAACTTACTCGCTCTTGGGTGCGGTCGGAGTTCCAGGCGACAAAGTAGGAGACGAAGCAGGCAAAGACCCAGGGAGGGGCACTCATGAGCAGGGTAGGAACGTAGCTGAAGCCGAGGGTCTGGGTCAAGCTGGGCTGTGCGGGAGTCAGTTACGATTCGGGGTGAAAGGGCAACGGGGGAACGTACGAAGAAGGCATTGAAGGATAGACCGACGACGTAGGAGGTAAAGGTAAACATCATGACGTAAATCTTGACGTCCTTGAGGGCCATCTTGAGGCCTTCAGCGGGCCCCATGTTGGCATCGGTGTCGAGCTCGCCGACATCCTCGACGATGCGCAGCTGGGCGACCAGGCGCTCCTCCTCGGTGAAGCCGCGCGAGTTGTGCGGCAGGTCGGGGAGGACAAAGGCGGCGACGATGGCAATGGTGCAGGTGGCGGCGCCCTCGATCCAGAAGAGCCAGCGCCAGGCGGGGTGGCCGAGGACGCCGTTCATGTTGGAGAGGACGCCGGCGCCGACGAGGGCGGAGAAGGCGTTGGAGATGAGGTTGCCGCAGAAGAGCAGGGCGTTGCGCTTGGTGAGCTCGCGGCGGGTGTACCACTTGGAGAGGATGAGCAGGGCGCCGGGCAGGAAGGCGGCCTCGACGAAGCCCAGCAGGAAGCGGATGGCGACCATGCTGCCGAAGCCCTGGGCGTTGCCGGAGAGGGTGGAGATGACGCCCCAGACGAGCATGGCGGCGGCGATGTAGAGCGAGGGCCGGGAGATGCGGTTGATGAACATGTTGGAGGGCACCTGCATGAGGATGTAGCCGACGTAGAGGATGCTGAGGCAGGTGGCGTACTGGGTGTCGTCGAGGCGGAGGTCTTCCTGGAGGCCCTTGAGGCGGGCGGAGGCGAGGTTGTTTCTGTCGAGGTAGTTCATGATCTAGGATTGTTAGCGGCGATACGGCACAATGGTAGAATGGGTGGTGTTTTTGGCTACTCACATAGATTAGGATAAACAACGAGCAGCGCGCGTCGAGCTTGCGCTTCAGGCTCTTCTCGACGGCGACGCGGCGGGCCGGGTCGATGTTGGGGATCTGGAGGCCGTGGGCGGCGGCGACGGCGGCGAGGCCCGCGGGGACGGTGGCGGCGGGAGGAGCACTCTCATCGCTGCCGGTGTACTCGACGTTTTCCACCTGGTGCTTCTCGCTGTCGGCGGCGCCCGCAGCGCCGGCGGGCGTGATCTTGTCGTCCATGATGGAGGAGGGCGGGCAAGGCAAGGCAATGTGAGGTATCGTGAGAGTGGGGCCGAGCAACAAACAGAGCAGCACCGCGACAACAGGACAGACGGAACGGGACTGGAAGGGAAGGAATCGGAACGAGGGGAAGAATTGACTATTTATCGGGGAATGGGCTCGCGAGGAACGGCCCAGCTCATTTCTTTTCCTGTTCCCCTCTTCTATCCGAGGTGAAAGGGCCGAATAGACGAGCTGTTGAGTTGGGGGATACTTTTTGCTTGATAGTGCGCTACTGGAGTTACTAGTCCGTGTTGTAGGCGGGATTGTGTCCCTGTCTTCCGGGGGAACCCCCACATGGTGAACCCACCGGGACGCGAGTAATGGGAAAGATGGGGATCTTTGCAGTCTTTTAGGTATTGTCTTTTCTTGTGTGGCTTTCATTCTATTGCCGAAGGAAGCGGCCATCAGTAAGCGGTGGTGGCGGATGGGCTGGTAGCACGATCTGGGTGGCGTCAGCCATTGGTTAGAGTTGCCAGGCACGATGGCCCGGAGTCTTTGCACAACTGCACGAAGCCGAAAAAAAAAACGGAAAACGCAGCGGTGACTTGAAAACCCCAGCTCAGTTCGGAAGATTTTCTCGGACAGGCGACGCAGCCGAAGGACGCATGGATGCATAACGAATCATGTCTGGGGCGGCAGCTGGGGATTGTGGGGGGCAGGCGCTATGGTTACAGGGGGTTGATGTGGCTTTACAGTGGGTTGGGGCAGATGCCGCTGCAGAGGCACGAGGAGATGCGACGGCCAGTCGGCGAGATCTCGTCCAGTTGGCCTTACAAAAATACAAAAAAATACGTATCCGCTCCCAGGAATACCGAATATTTCGCTCCAAGTATTCTTGATTTTTTGCAATGTTTTTTGCACACGCGGTGGCCCCGGCCAAACCTACCATCTCCTGCCCGGCCTCAGCCCAGGCCGCCCCAGCGCTGGTTACGTTACAGCGCTCTCCCCCGCTGTAATGTCAACGCTCTGGGGCGCATCTGGGGCATCTGGGCATCTGGGGCGCTGAGGCCCGCTGGAGACACCAGCCCAGAAGCCTAATATCGCCTGGAACCTGCCTGTCCGCCAGCTGCCTGCACGTGCCCCCCGCGGAGACCTGCCCGCCCACCACCCACTTTGCCAACCCCATCATCTGCCCATTGACCTGGATGGCTGGTCGAAGAATTCTCTTCTCCCCAGAAACGCCCACTAGCCAAGCCTGCTACTGTCCGGTTTCCTCCTGAAAACGACAGTCTGGACGAAAAAGAAGGCTGGCCTCCTCCCAGCTTGCTCGGCAGTTGGCCAGGTGGGTGTTGGTCAGCTAGCAGCGCCACCGCCGGAGTGGCTGAGGTGGCTTCCGCCCCTAGTCAAGCCACAGACGAGCCAAAAATGCCCTCAACACCAGAACACACGCCGAGCTTGCTGCTAATACTCGATATTAACGCCTTATATACACGTATTTATTCATGCCTCGACCAATACCGAAAATACAAGCCCCAATCCCACCTCGACTCCTGCGCTGCCGAGCTGCCCCGTGTGGAACACCGCTACTCCCACAGTACCACTCCTCCACCACCAACCGACATGAACATCACGACTCAGCATATAGGCAAGTGTCTATAACAAAACTCATCAATTACAATGCAAGGCTACCATGACGCGTATCTGAATGCCACAAACATGCCCCAAACATGCCCCGGAGCCCAGACCAGGTCCACCTATCGTACACCTACCGCCACCACCATGCCATACCCCCATACGCCCATGCCTTTCCCCCATCTTCTCCGTTTCTCCTTTTCTCTCTTCCTTGTTCCCGTCTCTCAACCACCTACTCCTTCTTGCACCGCGTCCGGCTCACCGTCTGGCCGTCCTGCTGCGCCGGGCCCTCCGCCAGCGCCGCGCACACGGGCAGCAGCGTCACCGCTCGGCACGCCCCCGGCACCGCCCCCGTCGTCATCTCGACCGACAGCCCGTACGGCAGCCCGCGGTCGCACACCACGTACTGCCCGGGGCCCAGCATCAGGTCGCCGCGCTCGTCGATGACGCGCACGCCCTCGGTGCCCGGCCCGTACTGCAGCACCGCCCCCGACACGTCCCCGCCGTCCGCGCCGCGCACCGTCCGCCACGCCTGCGCGTACCGCCCGAAGCCCGCCACCACCGTCCCGCGCGCCGCCCACAGGTCCGCGTCCGTCCCGTTGGTGTGGAACGTCGCCGCCGAGGCCGCGTCCGACGGGCCGGGCGTCACCATGTCCATCCCGGCCCCGACGTGCACGCCCACCACGTAGGTACTGTGCACGGGCGGCGTGAAGTCGCGCGTCAGGTCCGCGACTTGGATCTGCAGCTTGAAGCCGTCTGAGTACGTGGGCAGCGGTGAGGTGGCCGCGAGGGCGGCGAGGCCAAGAACGAGCAAGGAAGACATGGCAACGTGGCAGTTGTGAAGAGTGGTGGTAAGTAGGTGTATGCGAGTATTGGTACCCGGTAGCTTGTTGGTTGTAGTAGTAAAGTGATGAAGCCGACAGTATCGCTATAAGGATTCAAAAAGTAGAAACACCCAGGGACAATCTTCTCTATTTATCTATCCCCGAACATCCGAACAAAAGGCCCATGCTCAATATCCCGATCAGTGTCACTATCCATCCATCCATCCCTCGCGAGGGAGCTACGTCACAACCTCGTACCGACGATGCATCTGCCGGCGCAGGGTCTCGCTCGCCGCCGTCCGCTTGCCCTTGGCCAAACCCGTTCGGGAAGCCGCCCGTGGGTAATTTGGGAAACCGGGCTCTAGAATACGAGATTTGCTTCGCCCGCCGCGCACTTGGATCGGTCGACTAGCCACTACCAGCCCTACAGATTGCGAGAATGAGTTGAAGTGGAATGATCAAGCCACGAAATACAAACCACCTCGTGCAAGACTTCGTTCCCTGAATGGCCGCGCCTTTTGTTTGTTTGCCAGTTTGTCTTTTGCGTTCTCCCCTCGTCGCCCGTACCACCGCTCGGCCCAGTGGCGAAGAGCCAGCTCGCCCAGCGTAGCATCGCGACACTAAGCTACTGCCACGGCACACGTCATTATGCTGCCGTACATGATGGGCTGCAAAACTTGGACCCTGGAGGCCGATCACCAAAGGCTATTTCCCGGCTCGGGATTGAAAAATTCCCAGTTCGTGGGAAGCGGTCGCGCAATGCCGGGCCGTAGCGGGCAATTACACGATGTCATTGCTGCACTGGGCTGCACTGGCCTGCGGTGCAACCTGCGGCCTGCCAGCGTGTGAGACATACAGGGGGCCTATTATTAGTATCATGCCATCCTTCCCCTAAACTACGCTCGTACGCGGAGGAGAGAAGAAACTGAAGCTAGAGGATCACCTGCGCTCTCGATGCGCGGCTCCATTGGCAGTGCGACCAGCTGGTCACTTTCGCTAAGAATGCTTAGAAATGCTTACTGCTACGTCTCGCGGCAATGGAATGCACTGCTGTGATTTCGGTATCCATGTCCTCGGTGTCACAGGGGCTTTGCGCTTGCAGGTGCACGGCATCGGTGATTTTCAAAAGTCTGTGCACCCCGTCGCAGATATGTTAACGTGGCTGTCTGTAGACTTGATCGTTCAACAGCCTAGGCGGAGGTTGCCCAGCCAATGCGCGCGCCCTGAGGGCCATCCTCGAAGACGACATACGCATTCGCCAGGAACGGGGAGCCAAACATGGCCCGCCCGTCGCCCTCGCTCAGCTTGAGGTCGCACTTGCCGCTGGGCAGGCGGCGCTTGAGGGCCTCGCCGTCCACCTTGATGTTCACACCGTTGCCGACGCCAAAGTAAAAGTCGGGCAGCTTGAAGCCGCAGTCCATCTCCCGCTGGATGCCCGGGGCGGAGTTCATGTACGCCTCGTACACCTTGGGCGGCAGCGAGGCCCCGGCGTTGCCCGTATCGACGATGGCGAGCATGGGGGTGTTGACAAACGCGCTGTTGTCGCCGAGGGCGTACCCGGAGGTTCGGAACATCCAGTAGCCCGAGGCCTTGTTGACCGGGCGCCAGGACAGCTGACCCGTGTACTTGGTCGCGTCGATGAAGCCGAAGCCAAAGGTGCCGTCTGCCAAGCGAACACCTCAGTCATGAACGACAAAAAAATGCAACGAGTGGGAGGGGTCCGGGACAAGGCCTACCGGCGCGCTGCTTCAGGTCCACGGTGAAGATGGGCTTGGCCAGCTGCGGGAGCATGTTGGAGAAGAGCGTCTTCTGCTTCTCGGGCTTGACAAAGTTCTTGCTGTCGAAGCCGAAGCCCACGATGCCGGACGCGGGGCTTCCCAGGATGTCGGCGCCGTCGCTGAGCGGCCGCAACTCGGCGGCGTGCTGCACGGCCTAGTCGCGGACCTCGACGCCCGCGACCGACACGACGTCCTTGAACACGGGGCCCTCGGCGCCCGACCCGTCGCCGTACCGGATGCCCCAGCGGGCGCCGTCGATGGCCTGGGCCGTGGAGCTCGCGTTGCGGTCCCAGCGCGCCGAGCCCGGCGGGATCGCGCCCTGCGTGTCCGCGCCAAACACCCACAGGTTGGACGACGCGGTATCGAACAGGAGCTTCATCTTCTGCGGCGGCGTCCCGACGGACAGCTCCACGTAGTACTCGGCGTCCGGCCGCGACAGGCTGTTCTCGGCGGGCGTGTCGCCCTGCTCGCCGGTCGCGTCGTCGCCGTCGGCACGCCGCAGGACGGCGGGCGCAGGCGCCTGCTTCTCAAAGTCCGGGTTGTAAAACACGGGAATGGTAAACTGGCCGGCGCCCTGGCCGGTGCTGGTGCTGTTGCTGGTGGCGGCGGCGCTCGCTAGGGATGCGAGGCTGACGATGGAAGTTAGGCGAAGCATGTTGGATACTTGGATGGTGAAGGAGGATTGGATAGAGAAGCTTGTATTGAGGTCTTCTGTGAGGGAGATGAAATGATGAGGATCGTGATGGGATAAGGAGCCTCATAACTCATGGTACTACCTCGTCCTTTTATATTCCTCGAGTCTTCACTCGAGATGCATATCGATCCTACGTACATACCATCATCCACGCAACACCTCCTGACATTGAGAATATGGAGCTGTATAGTCAGAGGCCATAAAGCCCTGTGTCTCCATACACCCTCAATCCGTGTATAATAATAACAATCATTCTCTTGAGTTGCTATCCTCAAACCTCCGGCTCACAGCCTCAAATGCTATGTCATAGCAGGTACTATACCAGATGATTCCTCACACTACCAAGCAGCCAACAAGCATTGATACTAAGTACGCATATATTGACTACGTATAGTATGGCGTTTTTGTCACGGCCACAAAGAGTACTCGCGAGGAAGCCACTATAAAGAGGCTGAATCGTGGCGAAAAGCCACTGGAGGGGGACTTCATCCTCCGGTGATCGGTAGTCTTACACTAAAACACTTCAGCTACGATATCCCTGCGATCTTCTAGCTATATTCCATCTATCTATCTCTTTACTATATATCGCTCACCTTCTTCGTGTTCGCCGCGTTCTTGGCAGTGTGTAGGAGTGAATAGCATAACTGGGCTTCTACCTCTATGTTGCGGTATGCGCATTAGGCGCTGCCACTGGCACTGTAAGAGCTGTCGTCGACGGGAACGCTTTTTTACACAGGACAAAGACCCAAATGCTCACGGAGTCAATTTGTTTTGCATATCGCTGCATAAATGGCCAAGCACATGTAGTGAATGTAAGTCTCGTTCGGTCGTTATGCCTATCCCACAAGTTCAAGCGATGTCAAGCAGATATTATATCGCTTATCATAAGAGTAGAGTATTACTACACGTGCCACGCACCCACTCTTTCTAAATAGGTACTACAGCCTAAAGTGGCCACTATAGC
>LUFD01002189.1:0-11967 GCA_003025255.1 Cordyceps pruinosa | reverse complement strand
TCGTATTTGTTTCGTCCCCCCCCCTCCCGCCCCCAGCCTGCCAAACGGCGTCCGTTCCTTTCAGTCATCCTTCGACCTCACTCGACTTGGCTCGCCCTTTCGAATGCGCAGCCCGGCCTCGTCGCTTGCCCTCCCCAGCGAACTCGGTGGCGCCATCTTTCTCGCGCCACGATACCCCTGCCAGGCGCAAAGAAGGCTCGACGCGCCACCGGCCACTGGCCTCCGACTTCTCATCCCCCGACTACGCATCCGCTCCGAGAGAGCCAGCTTTTCCTCGCCCACGACAACTGCCCAAACACGCTCCCCGGAATCGTCCTCACCGCAATGCAGGTGGCCGCCAAAGGCAAGCCCGACTACCAGGGCCGCAGGACAAAGGTACGTTACCTGCCCGCACCCAACACCCCTGTGTCTGTCTTGCTTTTTCTGCTTCGCCTTCGCCAATGCCGCGCCCCCCCCAAAACAAGCCAATGCTGCCGCTTCATGCAACCCAATCTCTGTGCTGCTGACACCCTTCCCAGCTCGCCAATTCCTACCAGGAGCTGCTCAAGTTCGTCCCCGCCGTCGCGCCTCGTCTCCTCTCGCCGCGACCCTCCGCGACTGACCAGCCCCCAGTGAATTCTCAAGCAACGATCTCAAGTCGGTCGGAAACTACACGCTCGGCCGACTCATCGGCAAAGGCTCCTTTGGAAAGGTCTACCTCGCCACCCACAAGCTCACCAACGGCTCCAAGGTGCGCACCGCCATCCCCCGTCGCTCTACATCCGCGCCGCCGCCGCTCACACCCCTCTAGGTTGTTCTCAAGTCGGCCAACAAGACCGACTCAAACCTCGCCCGCGAAATTCATCATCATCGACAATTCGTCCATCCCCACATCGCTCGCCTCTACGAAGTCATTGTCACCGAGAGCCTTGTCTGGCTCGTCCTGGAATACTGCTCCGGTAAGCCGTGCGTATCACAACCCTCCTCCCGCATATTAACCCGCCACAGGCGATGAGCTGTACAACTACCTCCTCGACCACGGCCCGCTCCCTGTCGACAAGGTACAAAAGATCTTCGCCCAGCTCGTCGGCGCCGTCAGCTACGTCCACCAGCAATCCTGCGTCCACCGCGACCTCAAGCTCGAAAACATACTCTTTGATAAGCACGAGAATGTGAAGCTGGTCGATTTTGGCTTCACGCGAGAGTACGAGGGTCGAGTCAACCACCTGCAGACCTTTTGCGGAACCATATGCTACTCCGCCCCCGAAATGCTCAAGGGCGAAAAGTATGCCGGCGAAAAGGTCGATGTTTGGAGCTTGGGCATCATTCTCTACTCGCTGCTCTGTGGCGAGCTGCCCTTTGACGACGACGACGACAACGTCACGCGATCGCGGATTCTGGGCCAGGAACCCAAGTACCCCGATCATTTGCCCCACGACGCCGTCGGCCTGATTAAATCCCTACTGTCCAAGCGACCGATTTTGCGACCAGTCTTGCCCGAGATTCTGGCCCACCCCTTCCTGGCCGACTATGCCACAGCTCAGCAAGCCATCCTAGAAATCAAGCCGCAACCGCCATTTGCCTCGCCTCTGGAGAAGGACTGCCTCCATCGCATGAGGAGTGCCGGGGTTGACATCGATGCCGTGATAGAGAGCGTACTGGCGCAACGATGCGACGCACTAACTGGCTGGTGGATATTGTTGCTGGAGAAGGAAGAGCGTAAAATGAAGCGGCGAGAGATAAAACGTCGGGAAAAGGAAGCAGAGCGCAGTCTACGCCGTCTGTCCGCTGCATCGAGTCGCCTTGAGCGCCTAGCTCCCACGCTACAGGACGTAGACGAGGACGGCGGTCTCACTTCACAGTTTATACGGCTCGGCGATCAACCTTCCCAGCGACGTGGACGCAGCGACCGACGCAGTGCAGGATACTACGACATCACCATCACAGACCTTCCCGAGCTGACCGAGGTGGCTAGGGAAAATGGCTCGGCCAGTGGAGGCGAATCCGCACGACCAGCTGATAACCAGTCCATCCGATCCGTTTCAACCTCTTATAACCACCGACCGATACCGCCGCCCAAGGAAGGCGTCATTCGCAGTGCAAGGTCGCGCGGCTCAACACTGCATCTCATCACAACAGCTGACTCGTTCAACAGCAGGGCGCAGCCGAGCCCCGGGGAGATGAGCAACGGCAAGGCCAGCGCTTCCTCCAAATGGAAGAAGAAGCCCGGCATCATGGCCCACTGGAAGCACTGGACGCACTGGTTTAAGGAGAACACCAAGGTCCGTCGCAAGGGTCACGAACGTCACGCGAGCAGAAGCGAGTCGGACCTCCACAACAAGGAGAGACAGGGGAGTACGGACAAGGATGCGAGCCCGCGACCGCAGACGAGCAAATACCCAAATTCGACGAGTACCGTTGGCACCCACGGTGGCACGGCACCGCTTCCGAAAGGTGTGGTGGCTAACGGCCATCATGGCAAAACAGCCTCTCCAGCACGCCGGATACTGTCCAAGAGTAGCACCAACAGCAGCCTGACAGCTCATCGGCCACGTGTATCGAGCAACTCGCAAGCGTATAAGAGGCAGTCTCTTTCGCCCGCGCCAATGACGCCGCGGTCTACCATGCGCCGCTCGTCTGCTGGCTTGCGTGGTCGCAAGTCGACCTCCTCCTCCGTCTCCTCTGTCCGCTCCATGCATCATCACCACCACACACACTCCAAGGCCTCGTCCACGAGCTCCACGGGATCCGTCTCCACGTCCAAGACGCCGCTCGGCCGCACGCACTCGCCACACCACTCGGTGAAGGTCCTGCCCGCGACGCCGACGTCCCACGCGTTCCCGTCCAACATCCGCCTCGTTCGGGGCTCGCCCGGCCCGGCCCCGCTGCAGCTCTACAACGAGGGCATGCCCAACGGCAGCAGCAGCCGCGCGGCGCCCGGGTCGCCGAACCCGTTCGCCGGCGGCGTGCAGTTCGCCAAGCGCAAGAAGAACCTCTTCAAGGGCCCCAGCCTGCACCTGCAGACGATTGCGTCGTCCTCGTCGCGCACCTCGAGCGCGGGCTCGCACTCGCGTAGCGGCAGCGGTTCCAATTTGCGACGCTCGACCGAGGTCGCTATCCCCGGCATCCAAGAGGAGGACGAGATGCCCGAGGAGGACGAGGAGGAGATTGAGGAGGTGGAGATGTTCAACCCCATTGTGCGCGGGCCGGGTGAGATTGTGGAGGAGCAAATCATCGAGGATGACGAGCTGCCGTCGGCGCTGGACCTCAACGACCCGGAGAGGCGTGCGAGCCAGGAGCATGGCTTGGTGGGGGTTGGAGTAAAATGATCCTGGCCGTCTCGCGGGATCTTTGCATTGGCATTGCGCATTTCTTTCTACCTGTTCTATTGTCTTGGTTTCCTTATTTTGGTTGTTTTCTTTTCATTTTTTTCTGCTGGAACCAACTATACCCACTTGTTTCAAGTTGTAAGAGTTGAGAGATGATTTGTATATGTGGAGTGATGCTGCAGCGTACATGTCATGACAGGGCATATGCCTGTTGCTGCGTATATGGACGTATAGGGGGGAGAATAGGCATAGAAAAGAAATGTATCATCAGGTATTATTGTGTATAACGTGTACGATTATTTCGGAGCTAATTCCCATTACAATATCACTTGTCCTCCTCTCCACTTCACACCTTTGCCGGCCTACAGCTCGTTGCCGTCGCAGCTCGTCACCTCGTACTCGACCGTGTCGTTGCCCGTCTTCCAGATCTTGGGCTTGAAGTCGACGTAGACGAGCTCGTTCTTCTCGGGGATCCAGTCGCCGTCGGTGTCGCGGTAGTAGACCATCTCGCCGGAGCCGGCGTCGCGCACCTCGACCGTGGTGTGCGAGAGCGTGCCGTCCGTGGTCCACGCGAGGTGGTAGCAGCCACCCTTGGCGACGGGGAAGGGCTTGGAGCAGCGCACGTTGCCGTCGCCGTCGAGGCACTTCTCCACGGCGTAGTCGAGCACCTTGCCCTTGGAGACGGAGTCGCCGGCTGTGGGGTGTTAGCAGGGACGGGGGATACGGAGGGAGATGGGGGCGCACTGAGAGCGTTGGCCAGGGCGAGGCCGCCGGTGAAGATCTTCTGGGTAGTGGGCAGATGCATGGCTGATGGATTGTTGGTTCTTTGGGGGAGCAAGCTTGGGTGAGATGCAACAGTAGACAGTGGCACTAAGGCGTTATATACTCGCAGAGACAAGGCAACGACAATGAGCCGTGGGCCACGTAATATGGAGAAGGGGAAAACCTGATTGCAACAGCCTATGGGGGCGATTGAATGGTCTAGGCTTGGTCCTCCATTGCGATCGATGACGATGGATGACGTTGGCTGTTTCGGGAAAGGTCGTCCGGCAGGCCGGTCGGCGCTCGGGGCCGGGGGCGGGGCGGCAGGAGAGAAACCGGCCGCGGAAGCTAAAGAAATAAAGCTCACGTTTAAGTAGTGGAAACTAGTGTTTCCATCCAGCCCACTTCAGCTTTGGTAAAAACCGCCAGCAAAGGAGCTGTCGCGACGGCATTACTCGGGGAAGGGCGATCCCTTGTTGCGGGGGAGAAGTGACTGAGAGGCCGCCCACTAACACACGTTTTCCGCGCCTTGAATGGCCGAGATTTGTGGCCACCCGGCCGCCTCACCGGCACGGGCCTCTAATCCACTGGATCCTGGTGAGCTCAAACATTCTCGTTTACGCTCACCGGCGCCAGGATGACATAGATGGGCGACAATCACTCACGGTTGCGTGCCGGGTCGCACCGGTGGACCCGGGTATCGCAAAAAGGCAACCACTACAGCAGCGGAGTGCCCTCGACGACGGTAGGCAGACAGCTTGATGGCTCAGGGAAGTCGCCTCAAAGCCATGCCGCGTAAGCTTTCCAGATGAGGCTGTATGTCTGCTTCGCCGGGGAGCGGCGTCATGTCCGCTTCATCGGGTAGCGGCATCGTGTCTGGATCGAGAGGCGCCCGGCTCACGCCATAAATCGAATGGCGGGAGCGCGGGGGACCGTGCTCTAGGTCTTGTCTGACGGTGTATGGGTAGGATAGAAGTCGCTCGTAGAGTCACAGCTAATATTCGCTGCTGGCAGTACCCAACATTACGTTGGATCCTCCTAGGCATGCGTAGAAACCGTCTGACAAGGCTATGATGGCCTCGATGGAATGCACTGTAGACCTGTAAACCCGGATGGTGGCGCCTTGTACGACGTTGTCCAGCTGGCAAAGGCTGTCCCTTGCCGCGCTGAATGTGCAGAAAGGCCCATCAGCCACAATTCACCACGAGGTGACGAGATGAAGTCGCCGTGCCATGCTCGGGCGAGCTTTCATCACGTCGAGACAGTATCAAATAACAGACAGATTCAGTATATACATTACTATGGATGCTTTCTAACCCCATGCACACACACCACTCATAACCCTGCAGAATGTTAGTGCCACAAATTCTCGTAACCAGCGCCAAGGTCGTTCTATTGCGCATAGGTAAACAGGGTCTCCGCCCGAGGAACTTTACGTACGGCTTCCGTCGCCTTGGACACTGCGAGCACCATACCCAAACCACAGTACTTGAACCATGGGCCAAAAAGACTCACCCGGCATCCGCCATCATGTTTCCGCCTGCGTCGACATGAATGCAAGCGCCGAGCGGAGCCTTGACCCCTTCCCCCCAACTTGCCAATGGGAACGGCCTGTACCTAATACACCGGCTCGACTGGGGTAGCCTCTGACTTGCGTGTAGTCGGGGTACCATGTTGCCACCAGCGGGCTAGGCAGGCACTTCAGGGCCCATGTCGTCGCCTACCACCAGGGGTACGAGCTGTAGCCGCTGCTCCAGTGCCCCCTCGTGGAGGTGCAGCCAGTGTACCGCCGGCCGTCCCAGGACCGGCCGGTGTAGCATGTATTCGTGGTGTAGCTCCCAGAGCTGGACACCAGCGCTGGCGGAGAGGAAGGAGCAGAGGCGTAAACCGTTCTCGCGTATGGGTATACGGGGACCAGAAGCGCCACAGGCTGCGGTGGCGGAGGAGGAGGAGCCGGCGGGTAGAGATAGCACCACATGGTTTCGAGTTTTGAGTGTATCTTGATGCTTTGCTGCTTTGCTGCTTTGCCGCTGGCAGTGGTTGGGTGGACGAAACGGTTTCGGTTTTGGAAAATGCGCCGTGGAATGTTCGGTGTGCGTATGGCAAGGGGGCCTGGACTGGCTATGATGACGAGAGAGGGCTGCCCTTTTAAGCAGGCAGACGACTAGCCATGTCGAAGAAGGCGGAATATGCCCGACATGGTGCCCGTCGCACGTGTACGGCGCGGAGTAAGAAAGGCGACACCTGCAAGCAAGCGCCGGCTGGTGGCAGCAACATCCTGGTCGCACGTCTCCTGTGCTGAGCGAGGGTCAGAGGGGATAGCAAGCGCTGAGGGTATCGTGGCGGATATATACAGTACAGCAATGGTCACACAATGTGCTGTGCTGAGTAGGTGAAGAAGTAAGAGGTAAGCGCCGGAAACCATGGTATCGGACATGGGCGTCGTCATGGTCGCACAACACATCGAAGCACAGCGCGGTCCGAAGGGGACCTTGAAGGTGCGTGGAGAGGTGTAGGTATGTAGTCGTTTTCTCGTTACCGGATGCATTAGTATACAAGCGTCACCCTGTCATTACACCGCCCTGTCCACAAGAGCCCGCATTTGTATTTGCTGCGCCTCTTTTCCCTCCCCTCGGCTTTCACAAGGCGTTGCGCTCCTGCTGCTTGCGCAGGCGCTCCACCACGCCGACGCGCTCCTCACGCAGCGTCACCCAGAGCCAGAACCAGGCCACCATCTCGATGAAGACAAAGGTGAAGATGACACGGTTCTTGAGCCCGTCGGTCGCGGAGCCGCCGCCGCCACCAAAGAAGCCGGGTTTACGGCTCGTGCCGGTCGTGTAGACGCCGAGGGGACCGGTCGGGCCAAAGGTATAGCTGTAGAATACGAGACCCATGGAGAACATGAATCGTAGTGGTGCTACCATTTTTGAAAATCAGTGCGTTAGCCGCCGTTTTTTTTCTCTCTTGATCTTTATTCTGGTGCGATGGGGAGGGGGGCGGAAAAGGATGGGCGAGCCGGGCGAGAGACGCAAAACACACCTTGTGTGCCCCAGTAGTATAGAGCGCCTAGTTCTTCGGGCATGGAGAGGGAGACGAGGTCACTCAGGCCGAGCAGGGCGAGGACGACGGCGAGGAAGGCGAGGGCCGGCGAGGGCGAATCGAGGCCGCGCGCGGGAGGCTGTGGAACAGTTGAACAGAGTTAGCGCTATGCGATTTTATAGAAGGGGGCAAGGTAGCATCTGGTGATACTGGCGAGTAGCCGGTGATACCAGGGGGCGGAGGAGGAGGAGGAGACGAGGCGGAGCGAGAGGCGCGTACAAGTCCCATGCTGCGACCGAGAATGTAGACGAGGATCTGGTCGTCGACGGTGCGCGGGTTGAAGAGCATGAAGTAGGCCATGGTGAGGTGGAAGAGGGAGATGGAGGTGATGATGGTCTTCCCCGCGATGAGCGCCATCTTTTCGGGTTGGGTTGGCTGGATTGGGTGTCGATCGATGTCGCGTGTTGGCTGTGTCGCAAAGGGAGGCGGGTGGGTGGTGGTGCAGCGCTGGAGCTACCTCGCCGCGAGGTGTGTAGGAGGGATCGCGGAGTCGTTCCGTGCGGTTCGTTGGAATAGGCGCCGAGGATAATGCCGGCTGCCGTTTCGTGGTCGTTGGTCCTTGTCACAAGGGGGGGAAGGTGTCGCGTGTCGCAAAGGGCGAGGAGAGGCGTGGTGATATGGGTGGCTTTGTTTTCCCTGGACCGGCGCCCAGCCAAAGCGGGGGGAGGTCGGTAGGCTGTGTAAAAAGGTGTGCGGTTGGGCAGGGCGTGGGAGCGAGCAACTAAAGGAGAGTAAAGAAGGGAGAATTCGAGGGCAAAGGAAGGACAAAACGCAACGAAAAAGAAAAACACAGAGCGCGCGAGGAGATGGTGGTAGGAAAGGTGGTGCAGCTGTAGGACGCGGCTCAGCAGCTGGCTGCCAGTACAGTTGAAGCTGAAGCTACCTGGTTATCGATTATCTACCAGCTAATCTTATCTTATCGCACCAACCATCGTTTAACCGCCGCCTTGGCCTCATCGACAAGACCAAGCTCTACCACAATGTTAGTCTCCTTACACCATCATCTTCGTCGCCGACTTACCCAGAAGCAGCTGCATTGCACCGCGGATTCCCGAGTCTAATGCGCCCGCAATCCAGCCATGCGTGTAGGACGTGTGTTCGCCAACAAAGATTAACTGGCGCTGTTAGCCCATGAAAGCAAAAAAAGAAAGGCGCTGCATTTGTTGCTGTTGACGCCGCCACCAGACTCGCAGTCCACAAACTCACATTTTTGTGTACTTTGAAATACTCGGGAATGTACAGCTCGTGCTGTCCCACCGACGGGTTCGCCCACGCCGCCGCCGTTGGAGGATCCAGACTCCAGCATTTCCTCGCCCACTTTCCCGTGTACAGCTGCCGCGTGTGCTCTCCGTGGATTTCCGTCATGGCATCCAGCGCATACTGCACGTGCTCTTCGTCTGACATGGTGTTCATCCTGTGTATCTCATGGTTCACGGATCCCTCCAGGTACGAGGCCAGGATGGCCGCCGGCCCCGTCCCGTTCATGTTGTATGACGGGTAGCAGGCAAATGCAATGCCCGGAATGTCCGTCTGCGTGCTGCATCCGCCGTAGATGGGATTCTCGTACTTTTCCCAGAACCGCTCCGAATACTCAAGCGCCACCTTGCACGACGTGTCGTACACCAGATTGTCGATGGCGTTGGCCATGGTCACCTCCATTTCAGGGAGTCGCCACTGCCGGACAACCGTGAAAGGGGCAGAGACAACGGCGTACTCAAACGTCGCGTTCTGAAAGTCTCGATCCTTGAAGCTGTGCTTCCACTGCAGCGTCACCTTGTCATCCGAGTATCGGACTCTTTCCACCTTGACCCCCATTTGCAAGTCGTCGCTCACAAGAGGACCGAACGCGAGCGGTAGCCGACTGAATCCTCCGTCGACAGTCTTGAAGGTACCGGCGCTCTCATACATGACATCATAGACGTATTCCCAGAAGCTGCCTCGCGGGTCCTGCTGGTTGTCCAACATGTCCGTGCTGTTCAGACTACCCTTCAGGTACTGCGAAATGTATGCAAACTCCGACCACCGATCTCCCGGCTGGCCACCAAGCCCATTGTCATTCCATTTCCGGTGCGCCTTATACATGCTCTTGGCCATGTTAATGTAGAAGTCGTCGTCGGGGAGGTTGTTATTCAGCTTCTTGCTGACTTCCTTTGTCTTAGCATCCAGTATCACAGGCACACTGAGCGACGAGTTCTTGGCAATCTGTTTCAGCGTCGGAGGTAGACCGCTGGGTGTGCGGATGCCGTGAAAGTACTGCAGTCCGTTCCCGTTGTAGTCGATCCACGGGATGAGGTCAATTCGGAGCTTGGGGTCTCCTTTGTTGCGTTTGTTCAGCTGGTCGATAAGAAAGAGCACCAATTCTGTATCGGATATTTTATGGCTGTTTCCATTGCTGTCCACGTAGTCCACCGGCAAGCGCATCGCTCCCAGCTCCTGGTAAGAGTAGTCAGAGGGCCCTCCGTTCAGATACGCCGTGTGCACACGACCACCCAGCCGATTGTCAGCTTCGAGAATGGTAAGATTCTTAAAGCCTGCTTCATTCAGAACAAGGTATGTCATGAGACCTGACATCCCAGCTCCAACAATGCCAATGCTTTTCTCTTTGGCGGCCTTGACGTGGGCACTGCTGGGCTCCTTCTGCTTCAAGGCTTCGACGCCTGCGTACCACACCCCAAGGGGATCGAACCCATTCGCCAGTGTCATTGCAATTGAATCTACAACATTTCGGTTTATGAGAGAAAGAACCCAAACATACACAGATTCCCGGAGACTTACCTGATCCATTGGACGCAGTTTGGTTCCAATCGTTGTGTGCGGCACCAGCACACTGCATGACCAGCAAGCTGAGCCAGACAAGTTGACGCGACATAATTTCGGCCAATTATTCGGAATTTTATGTTTGAAGAATTTCCGATGTTCGCATCCGATTTACTTCAGGCATGAAGTGCTAGCAATTGTGCAGGCTCGTTGTCGCGGGATGCTTATATATGTGGATTGATAGACGATGATCACTACTTATATTGATGACATTCACACAGCATGACGGAGTCCGGGAACTTTCTCCTTTGGCGAATAATGTCTCTCATTCGCGCCGCGCATCCGCTGGTGGTCAGATTGCGGCTGACTGACAGTGTAGGATTGCATTCGGCCGTGGTGCAGGTACGGCGCTGCAGGAGGCAGCCTTGTTTCTGACCATGCAGCAAGAATGCACGGTTAGATTGGTGTTGGTATTGCACAATGCAAGCCCTCTTCCAGCGGCACACTCTGCCGACTTCCGCCCGCCGAGCAGCTGCAAAGGAGCACCACGATACGGGCCAAGCTGTGCCCAGAAAATTAAGCCAGTCAGCTCAACCTAGACATCGAGCCCCCCACGCGACCCGAATGAACTAAAAGGATCACCTCATATATACGAGGGGCTTCGAGCCAACTCTGCTCTGTGGCAGCGGGTAGTCCACGCCACCATCCCGTACCGCCTTTATCCGCCTCGATGTCAGCCGGCAGGAGATCGCCCGTTTCCCTCAGTCTACGCTAAAGGGTACCTGAGGATAGGACGGCTAACCTTAGTTAAGTATGGCGTATGTTTTCAGCTAAGCAGGTTACGTTACTGCTGCTGCCGTCCGTTGTCACTGTTGCGGCTGTTGCTGCTATTGCTGCTGTTGCTGTTGGTGCTGGCGTTCGTACCCTGCCACTGTGCCGGCCAAATTGTAGGCAGCACTTATCGCATCGGGTTCTACACAAGATACCAGATGGTGACCTACGAAAAGTATCACTCGGAGCGCGAGGGGATAGCAACTAGACTAGGGTGGATGAACGTGCGGAAAGGCACTAACTAGCTAACACCGGGTTGACTGGGAATGGTTGAGCAGATGTCCCTAAGAACTTCCTATTCTCCACAGGGCAGGGCATTTTGCATCTCATCTATCCCTTTCCCCGCCCCTGATCTCAAAGCGTACACCACCAGAAGCTACACACATTGGCGTAGACAGCATAATTGTGAGTTGCGTGAACCCATCCCGTCCCCTCCAACTGGTGCTCGGTCTCGTCGAGGAAACCTCATAATTCACCTACGTTAATGATTCGTCGTAGACGACCATGGCCCCTGCTAGTAACCAGGCGATCGCAAGCGACTGGGTGTCCCTCTATCCCAGTGGCCACTATGGCTGTTTGACAATTCAACAGCAGGAGGCTCTTGACACTTTCAAGAGTTTGGTAGTTAAGCGTGGACGCCCAGAATTTGAGGCCTCAACCCCGTCGCAGGATATAAAGCTGCTGTGAGTGAGAATATGTAGAGGCTGTCACTTGCGCTGCGGAGAGTGTGCGATCCTCTGACAAGTGGTTTCAACAGCCGTTTTCTTCGAGCCCGAAGATGGGAGATCGAAGCGGCATACAAGCAGTTCGATGATACGGAAAAGTGGCGCAAAGCCAACGAAATCGATACCCTGTACGAGACGATTGACTCGGAAGCCTTCAGAGAGCTACGAGCCCTTGTATGTGGCTCGGCTTTACAGTCAGGTTGCAAGCCTGGACTCATGTTGGCAGCATGCTAATTCGTATGCAAAAGTACCCGCAATGGATCGGCCGACGAGACCGTCTTGGCATGCCTGTGTATGTCTGGGCTCCGCAGACACTCAATGGCCAAATCGTGGCGGCGAGCGAAAAGGTTGCAGGGAAGCCCAACTTCTCCCTCGCCAAGACGGACGGCAAGACTTCGGCGAGCCTGATCTGCTTCGCTGCCCTACACGTGCCACGCACCCACTCTTTCCGAATGGGTGCTGCAGCCCAAAGTGGCCACTATAGC
>LUFD01002178.1:11188-25466 GCA_003025255.1 Cordyceps pruinosa | reverse complement strand
GGGGGGGGGTTCGTCGGGGAGCGGCGCGAGGGCAGCTACCGCGAGAATTGGAGGAGTGCGGTGCTGATGCTTTGTTGGTGCGAGGTGGGATGGATGCAAGGACGGATGAAGGCGTGCGCGGGGCTGCTGGCTAGCTGCTGGCTGGCCAGGGAGGGGTCGTGATTGGATTGGGCGTCGGAAGGCGCGGGCAAGACGAGGGCCGCGAGGATCGAAGAGGTGAGGAAGAGGATGGGAGGGAGGGAGGAGAGGTCGACGGGCCGGGTCGAGGATTGGATTTCGCGGGGCGGTTGGGGGAGGCGGGAGTGTGCAGGTGAAGCGGAAGGGTTTCAAGGCGGCGAGCGGCGCGCGAGGAAGATTTTGCCAGAGTTCCCAGTTTGGCAGAGTCTGGCTCGCTCGCCTGGTCCGAGGGCGAGTACCTGGTACCTGGTACTTGCGGAGATGGGGGATGCCACTTGGGAGGAAACAGGGCGGCCAGCGTGGTTTGGGCAGGTGGTGCAGGCTGGCAGATGCCGACTGCGGGTGCAGCCCATGTACTGTGTACCTCGGAAAACTCTAGCTGGCCAACGGACAGGGACAGGGACAAGGGAGTGCTGGTCATGATGATAACCCTAGAGGAATCCCCAGGTACTGGTAGGTGCTACTCCAAAAGATGAACGACTCGTCAACTGGCAAGCCAAACGAGGCCCATCATCTACAGAGGTAGGGCTACAGTCGAGGCGTCCATCTTCATGCCCAACCCGATTCCTTCTCTTTCGCTTGACGTCCATCCACCAAGGTCAGCACACGCACGCTACGCGCGACTCCCCGCTTCAGCTTCGCGCTGGTAAAGAAAATCCTGCCTTGTCCCGTCTGCGTCTGTGAAGGAACCTGCTCGCGTGTGCTACCTTGCTAGGCCGCCAGAAGAGGACGAACTCGCCACTCGCCATCAACCGCGCCCGTATCACCAAACACTCCGCCCCATACAACCCAGCCAGGTCAGCATCGGCTCGGCGCCGCATAATCACCATCCTGCCCAGCCCCAGCCCCAGCCGACCCCGACGCGAACCAAGACACATGAACAACCCGCGGGGCAAGAGTCGGGCAAGGGCCAAACAGCCGAAAGAGGAACGGGAACCGCCTGCTTGCTTACTCGCCTCCCTACCCATCCTACATCCTACATCCTACATCCTACATCCTACATCCTACATCCTACATGCCACTCCCACTGCATCATGTGCCCAATTCATCCCCCCCTCCTCGCCCACCCAACAGCCAACCTGTCCCCCCTCTCTCCCTTCTCCTTCTCCCTTCTCACCACCCGGCCAACCTGAATCTTCGCAACAAAGACGCCCTCCATCCATGCCCATGCGCCATCCCCACGTCCCGGCACCACATCATTGCCATTCCCCATTGCCATTTTTAGCACACCCCCGGCTCACACTGTGGACATCCCTCACATTCAGGCTGCTTCCACCAACCAGGTTACCCCAACTGCAGGCCAAGGCCCGGCCAACACGGCCGTTCCAATCAAATCCTACCCATCATGCCAAATCGAGCCCATACGTTGTTTTCTGGCACAAGGCATATTAAGGCCGTAATACTCTATCAACACCGCCCGCTGCAATTTCCCATGATCCATGGGCACCGGGCGCGTAAAAGCGGGAGACAGTAGGACGAGTGGCGCCGCGCAGTGGCCGTAGCGGGTTGGGCGACGGGAACTGCTCGTGGCCGCATTAGTTGTTCTACCGAGGGGCGAAGGAGCCACATCCCGGGAGGCATAATTAGCTTAGAATGGTTGGGTGAGAGAAGCTGATGCTGATGCTGATGCATTGCACAGAATGGGCGGTCGAGATCTAGGGTTGGTAGCACAGCTGGAGTGCTAGGTAGGTGAATCCCCACTCACCACGCAGCCAGGCGAAGCAATCTCCCTCCAACACCTAGAACCACGGCGTCGTTTGCAGGAGTTGAAATGAAGGTAAGTAGCTATTTCTCTCTCCGAAAGATGTTCAATTCGTCTAAATAAGTTATAGGATATTCTGATTAATCAAAGATTCCGGGTTGATTATCGGATCGGGGCCGGTGGCTTCGGTCTGGTTTATGCAGGTAAGTGTACAGCAAGTCCGATGGTAACGCTGCGCCCTCTCTGTTATCTAACCCAATCAGGAACCGATATCGAGTCGGGAAAGGAGGTCGCCATCAAGCTCATGCTCTCGAAAGAAGGTCCTGAGATCCTGAGAGACGAAACAGAGGTTTACAGGAAGCTCGCCGGTGGCACGGGCATACCAAAAGTCCTATGGTTTGGAAAAGAATGCGACTACTACGCCTTGGTACACGAAATCCTCGGGCCCTCACTTGAGGACCTATTCAACTATTGCCGCCGGCGGTTCTCCATCAAAACTGTTCTGCTGATAGCCGACCAGGCCGTGTCCCGGTTTCAGCACATCCATAGCAAGGGCTTCCTCCATCGCGATGTCAAGCCAGAAAATCTGCTCATGGGGACCGGGACCAAGGGCAACATACTGTACACCATCGACTTTGGCCTGGCGAAAGAGTTCTGCGATGCTGAACGATATCACGCGGCGGAGGGTCGCCCGTTTGGCGGGACTGCTCGCTATGCGAGCCTGAACAACCACAATGGTCGAGGTGCGTGCTTTTGCGATGGCAAACAATTCCTGTTGACTAACCCTGCGACAGAGCAGTCTCGGGGCGATGACCTGGAGTCGATGGGCTACGTGCTGCTGTATCTGGCGCGTGGCTCTCTGCCCTGGCAGGGCCTCAAAGCCGCGACGGAGGACGAAAGGTATGAGCTGCTGAAACAGAAAAAGCTTACAACGTCGGTTGAGGAGCTCTGTGAGGGGCTGCCTGAGGAGTTTATCACATATATTCGCTACACTCGATCGCTGCGATTCCGCGATGAACCCGACTACGCGTACCTTCGGGGGCTGTTCCGTCGCGCCTTCGCAACTCGTGGCTTCAAGCATGACAACGTCTTTGACTGGACGGAGCGCCTGTTTTACGAGATGCAGGAAAAGGCGACACCAGGCGAAGAGTTACCAGTACCGGAAGAATAAGAAGACAAGAGTATACGAACCGTAACTTGAGTCACTTGATCCAAGAAGGGATTCTTTCCTGGTAAAGGGGTTCGGCGTGGAAGCAGAGGCGCCTCAACAGGGCAAACCAGGTGCTGCCAGCCACCCTGGAAATCGCGCTGGCTAGTACCCTGATTATAGCTGGTCAAGGCTGGGCTAGGTGTCAACCGGGCATGTCGCGATTTACATTCAACTACAGGAGAGGCTTGCCAAGTCCGTGTTAAGGAGCCTTCCTTGCTGTGGATGCCCAGTGGACGGCACCCTCTTTATGTACGTGGTGCGTAGCATCGGTGGGGAGTACCAGCATCCAAGTACGGGGTTCCTCCATTTCCTTCAAGGTATGCTGGTTGCGATGAATTCGCTTTAGGTAGGCAAAAGTAGTCAGAGGGGTTGCTCGTGGTGTGCCAATCGAAGCTGCACCTGCTGTAAGCCATTGGGCGCAAGGCTTGGCCATGATAAAAGATATTCTACCGGGCAACTTTATATTGTTATATTCTAGATCCGCACCCCAGTGACAAATCCAACTTTGTATTCTTACTTTTTCAAGTCATAATCGAGCCACCAGGGATTATCGGACCACGGGGTGTAGGTAGTTTCAGGAACAGGACCAACGTCCGTGCCAAGAATACGACCGACTTCTTCCCACCCCTCCAAGCGATTCTTGACGCGATCGTCAGGAGACAAGGCCCATCTCGAATGCCAGTCGAACGCTTGCAGGAGCCCTTCCACCTCCCCCATGCCCGCCCACGCCTCGTCCCGCAAACGCTCCTCGAGAAGGCGAAACCAAGACCCGTCCGGTAGACCTTGTGACATCCGCCTCACGCAAGCCCACTCCCAATACGGAGGGAAATACCCGCTGCACTCCAGGTCAATAATGCCGCAGACCTGCGTGCCGGAGACCATGATGTTGCTCCAGTCCAGGTCGCCGTGGGTGAAGACGTTCGGCTGGTCGCGCAGTGCTGCGCACCTGGAGCGGACATATTCCACGGCGGGCTCACACCAGGCGTATGACTTCATTTGTTCCATCGTGAAATCCATGCTATCCCGTAGGCCGCTCTCTAGAGGTTGCCTGTGTAGAAGGGCGGCGTTGATAGTGGGATGCTGGAGTTGGCGCAGCTGACGGACTAGCTGCGCGACCTGATCCGCCACATCCTCTCTCTCGTGATCTGAGAGGCCAGGCCAGGCTTCCTGCAAGGTGACCCCAGGCATTTTGCTAATAATGAGATGTTCAAATTCACTTGTTGTATAGTAATCGTAGGTCGAAGGCACCGGCACGTTGGTATGCTGCGAAACAAGCTCGAGGTTCTGTCGCTCCGCTTGGAGATTAGACCGGCCGATTCGCGTAGACTTTCGGATCGTTTGATCGTCTAGGATGGCGATCTCTCGATTGAGAATGCTCCCGTCCGAGAATGGGTGTTCAATGTGATGAAGTACGTGAACTGCCCTGTCATGCTGAGGGCGTTGTTCGGCGAAAGTAACGTTGGTTAGGTAATGGGCTGTCGCCTCACGACGAGTGCGAGCATTCGGAGCATTGACAAAATACAGCCCCTCTAACACAGGCTCATCTAAGAAGCCGGGCATAGCTTCTCACTAGGGCTGTTCAACAACTGACAGAGGACCGAGGTCGTGTCAGGGGGATTTCATAAGATATATGTTGTAAGGTAGTTCAGTGTACAGAGCAAAGCGAGGGGAAACTGATAGCAGAGGTGCACAAGGAACAAAGCTGGCATCAAAGGTGCGGTGCGTATATTGTGATGCAGAAGGGAGAGCTCTAGCTAGGAGGCATGGGGACATTAGGTCGCCATGCCGTGGAAGCTGTAGCACACTTAGAGAATCGCCCCACACGGCTACTTCCCAACAGAAAATATGTGAGTGCTACTCATCTCCAGAATCGTCCCGTCTTATTGCTGATCAGCTTCCGTTTAGTAGGTGGGTACTAACACTGTTCTGAACTCACCCGTAGCTCCAAACCCAGGGTCCATGGCGTTAGATCGAGCTCTAACCACAAAGGGGATATCTGCATTGCATTTCTCACACTTTGTACGGCCAGTCAGGTTATTAAAGTCACACTTCGGGCAGTTGGTCATGTTCGCGGCGTGTTGCTAGCAGGGGAAATGATGTGTAGAGTAAGCTGTGAACTGTTGTAAAGAGCAGAAACGGGGGTGGCATCTAGGGCTAGCCGTGCATTTTCTGGCTGTTTACAGCCCAACACTTCACGTTCAGCATATCCCAGTGCACGCATCATCAATCATTGTATTCCCATGCGTCGGAGACATGCCATGCCAAGAGCATGTGGATGTTGGTGGTGGCTGGAAGGGACTACTGCCTGAATCCGGAGCACTGATAGGTATGGGATATCATAAAACGCCTTGGACCTAAAACACATTTTCCCGTTGATCCATATTTTTCTTGTCAAAACACTTAGGAGGCTGCAGAAGAAGAAACGGTATCATGCTGCAGGGATAATATCATCTTGTGGGGGACTTGCCCTTAATAGAGTACTGTGCAAATGGGTGCAAAGCCGCGGCTTGTCTCACTGGCATAACCGAGAGATCTTCCGTATTAATCGGTAACACGACAATTTTAACACTCCGCTAAACTCGCTATGCTCCTCGCTGAGGATTTCCGGGGATAAAGCTCTATTGTTCGTCCCCATCGACCTTGCGGGCTCCAGTCTTGACCCAACATGAACCCAGGCTGAATGACTTGACTTAGCAGGGTCGCGGCATGTAAGAAGAATATACAACTGTTATTTCTTTTTTGCCATGCATTATCAGTGCATGTATGGTGAAATAGTACACGTTATCTTACTTCTCATCCTTCCAACACAGCCATTCCTTTCACACTCGTAACATACAAATCCTCCCATGACAATATTCGACTCTCGTTCCCCGTGTATCCCAAGCAAGTTAGTCCAAACCCTCTCACTGCGCCCTGTTACCCTCAAAACACTCTCATAGAGTCCCGTTGCCCTCACAATATCTCGTCCAGCTCGTCAAGCTCCTGGCAGCCGTCACGCCTCTCCCTCTCCCTCTCCATCCCGCCCATCGCGTCGTGATAGCACGGGACGTATCGATCCGGGTAGTCCTTGCCACGATATCGCTTGCGGTGCGGGACGTACTGCTTCTGCCGCCGCGCCTCCCTGCTTCTCTCCGCGGCGCGGCGCACCCGGCGCCTGTCGCACTCGCTGCGCTCCCGCTCCCACGCCGTGGGCCCCCGCGGTGCGCTCACCGGGGCCGCCGTGTCCCCCCGGGGCACCTCGCCGCTGCTGCCGCCGCCGCCGGCCTGGTTGACGAGCGACGCGAGCTGCGCGACGAACGGGGAGCGCCGCTGCTGGTCCAGCTCGCGCATCCACTCCGCGTGCTCGGCCGCGCGCGCCGCCCTGAGCCCCTCCATGACCGACGACGTGAAGAGGTGCTCCAGCAGCTCCTCGACGCTGCCGTGGCCGCCGCCGTAGCGCGCGAGCAGCCGCAGGTGGCACTGCTGCGCGTCGTGCAGGAACTGGCCCGTGCTCCGCGCGCCGCCGGGCGCCAGCTCCGTCCGCGCGAGGTCGACGATGTCGCGGTGCGTCTCGTAGCTCTGCTGCGCGTGGCGCTCCGGCTCCGCCAGCAGGTCCGCCAGCAGCGCGAGCGTGCGCGCCAGCGTCGCCCCGGGCACCGCCCACCCGCGGTCCCAGAGCCGCCGCAGCACCGGCTCCGACATGTTGGTCACCAGCAGGTGCACGGCCCGCCGCTCGTCGGCCGCGTGCCGGCGCTGCGCGGCCGCGCCGGGCAAAGGCCACGGGTCGGCGGCGAGCAGGTGGCGCAGGCCCATCGTGTCCAGCTGCACGAGCACGTCCTTGTGCCACCGCGCCCAGGAGCCGTGGCCCCGGAGTTCTTTGATCTTTGGCATCGTGCGCGGGAAGCTGTCGTGGCGTGTGGTCAGGCAAGCAGTGGCGCTCTCGTGTTTTGTCAGGTCGAGATTTCGTTGCGAGTTTGCGTTCTTCGCATTTTTGGGTAGGCTTTCCGGGAGATGGGTTGAGGGAGAGAGAGGCTGTTGCTGAGGAAGGAGGGAGCGTCACTTGTGTTTACGTACTCTGCCGGCTGCCAGCAACCTGCCGGCTGCCAGCTGCAAACGCATCAAACAAGCGAGCATTACATCACCACGGAAACGCTACCTAAGGCTGTAGAACTGAATTGTGCCAGGGCTTTTGTCCGAGAAATAGCGTAAAAGAGTAATGTATGTCTGTCTGCTGGCCTGAAATGGTCATGTTATCATAGAATGAGTTAGAGATGCAACGAATCCCGGCAGACAAATGCAAATGTCTCTATCTTTCCCCATGCATAACTTTTTCCCGTCGTCTCTGGTCTCTTATCATCAATCAGCCACCTATTCGCAAGTTATCACGCCAACGTTCCCAGCCTGGCTGTAAGATCTAAAGCAAAAGAGGCCCAGCTCCGATGTGGAATCCCCGAAGCCGACGCCCTTTTCGACGCCCTACCGTGATGCCCACGCGTCTCCCCGCCGCGCTTACAGGAGACGGCCGAACGGCGACGGGGACCTCTTCCTCTTAATGTCGGGCCGCGGGCTCTTTCTGAGGTTGGCAATCTCGCCCCTGAAGCGTTCCTGCCAGTTCCGCGGCGCCCTGTGCGGGTTCATGAACCAGCAGCCGTCCTCGTCGTGCGGCCACGTGTGCGGGTGGTGCTCGGCGCAGTAGCAGCAGCGCTGGGGGCCCTTGTGGTCGACCTTGGCCTTCTTGGGCGGCGGCGGCGGCAGCCGGTGCGCCGGTCTGTGAGCGGCGGCGCCGTCGTCCTGGCCGGGCTCCCTCTTAGGCTTCGCCGCGGCAGTGGTAGCGGCGACGGCCGCGTCCCGCTCCCCCTCGGCGGCGGCGTCCTTGGCCAGCAGCCACTCGGTCACGCCCGCGCGCGAGCCCGCGTGCCCCAGCGTGCCCTCGGTCATCTTCTCCAGCCACTCGGCATGCCACGCGGGGCGGGCGGTGCGGAGGCCCTCGACGAGCGACGAGACGAAGAGCTGCTCCAGCAGCGCCTCGACGGCGCCGGCGCCCGTGCCCTGCATGCCGTCGTCCTCCCCGGGGTCGCCGCCGTAGTGCGCGAGCAGCCCGTCGTGGCAGTGCTTGGCCGCCAGGATGTACTCGCGGACCGTCTGCGCGCCCGCGGCGAGGTCCATGCGCGACAGGCCGACCAGGCGGCGGCGCGTCAGCCGGGCCCTCTCGCCCTCCTCGCAGCGCCGCCGCTGCTCGTCGCCGACGACGGCCTCGAGCGTCGTGAGCGTGCCCTGCACCGTGGCGTCCTCGGGCTTCCAGCCGCGGGCGTACGCGCTCGCCAGCATCTCCTCGGACATGGCGTCCACCAGCATGCCCACGGCCGCGGCCCGGTCCGTGTCGTACCGCTCCAAGGCGTCAGAGTCCTCGTGGTCCTCGGGCCCGTCGTTGGCGAGCAGGTAGCGGAGGCCCCTGGCCTGGAGCGCGATACGGGCCTTCATGTGCCAGGTGTGCCAGTTGTCGAAGCCGGTGAGCTTGCCGAGGCCCCTGTCCACGCACGGCTGCTCGTTCGGTGGTGTTGGGGGAAGCATCTTGGCTGTAGATGGAGGCCAGATAATGGGGAGGCAAGATTCAATGGAAGGAATAGTTTTATCGAGCGCAAACGGACGTCGGATGCGATTGCGCCTACATCTAAGGCCGCTGAAATTTAGCTAAGAGATTTCAAGGAAATGCTAAGAACTATACCTAATTAGGGCCCTGATAACGAAACCAGCTGCGTTACGTTAAAACCTTAGGGTGGAGTCCTTATAGGGGCCTTACAGGGGGCAATAGGCGCCAGTAGGGGTGCGGCCAGGGTATAGCTACGGGGCCCTGCTAGAAATCAGCCACCTATAGGGGCTCTATCCACTATCCGATGTACCTTTCTTCGCCGATACGGATGAACCTCGGCTACGTTATTCTATAGTAGTTTTTCTACTATTAAATGCGCTATTTTATAAAATAACGATAGAAGGTACGTACCACGCCTTATGGCACATTTTAGCACCCCCCCGCACGCCACAGCGCCCACACGCCAGTACAGGCAGCTGGTCAGAGCTCTGGCAGGTACCTTCCTGACTCCGTAATAAGGATTTAACGCAACGCAGCTACGTTCGTTATCAGGGCCTAGGAGGAGACCTACCTAACCTACATTTTCTAGCTAATTAGAGGCTATAATTCTATAGTACCTACCTAAATACTAAGCCTTTAAGTTATAATAATACGTAGCTTTAATATATATACCCCTATTTAAAAATAATAGTATAAATAGTAACACTTATAGTACTTAAAGTAGAGCCCTTATATTCTATTAATATAGCTTTTAAGAAAGCTAAGAACTAGTAATTTACACTATAGTATAAAAGAGCTACTAACTAGCTACTATAAGAGATTTAATAGGCTTTAAAATAACTTTACTTTAATAGGAGCTTATATAAAGCTTCTTTAAGTTATAAATAATATATATAATAGCTTTAATAGTATAACTTCCCTATCTAATAGCGCCTTTAGTGTCGCTAGTACCTACCTATAGCTTCTAGCTACTTACTTCGGCTGTTATGGTAGCTTCCTCGTAGTAGGTCTCTTAGGCGGCGCCGCTACTAGCGCCGCCACCTCCGCCGCTACTAGCGGCGGCGAGAGAATTCGAATTCCGGCTATAGTAGCTACCTTCTTAGATAGTTACGTACTTAAATTTAACATTAGTAGCTTCCCCTACGCATTTTAGTAGGCTAATTATAAGGGTTATTCCTAATTAGGTATAGTTCTTAGTATTTCCTTAAAATCTCTTAGCTAAATTTCAGCGGCCTGGAGACACATAATAATATAGTTACGAAGTATGGAGGTATGGATGAGCATCTTAGCCACTTCGTAGCCGGCGTAATGTTTTCACCCCCGTCTTCATTTTGCCCTCAGCTTCACTGCAAGAAGCCTAGGGCATCTGTGGGCGGTGTGTGAGAAGTGTACTTGCATAAACCCCGGTCAGGGCTAGATCCTAGCGTGAAACGATGCTGTTTGAAAAATCCAACTTCCACCGAAGTGCGGGGTGAGCAATATCATCAGTTCGACCAAATACCTTGGTGGTCTCAAGTCGCGGGTTCCGGTGCTTGGTGAGCATGTGCATGTCACACAACTGACAACGTCTTCCAACAGGGGCCCGTTCTATTCAATTCAAGTCCAGAAAAGGAAATTGCAATCCAAG
The DNA here is from genome assembly GCA_003025255.1 of Cordyceps pruinosa. NCBI lineage: Eukaryota > Fungi > Ascomycota > Sordariomycetes > Hypocreales > Cordycipitaceae > Cordyceps > Cordyceps pruinosa. The sequence continues at coordinate 15,181 of LUFD01002178.1, read as the reverse complement.
CGTTCATCTGTACACCGCCAAAATATGAATAACATTACATCGAGCCCAAGATGCGCCAGTAGTCTTACAGCCCCCATACATATAAACAACATTCTAGTTAGTCCTTCTCATATCCCCAACTGAAAAAAATACAGATCTTCTGGTATCAAGCGCATCAAACAAAAGAAGGAAATATTGAACATCGTCAACCCATTAGAATAGCTCTTGCGCTTTTTTGTTGCTCCGCCCTCCATTCAAAGAGCGAGTTATATAAACACTTTGAAGCTGCTGCCCTCAGACAGCTTACCCGAGTTGTCTTTCCGCCACGCGCTCGCGGCGCTCGCGGCCGTGGACAGCACGCTCGTGCTCTCCTGGATCGTCGTCTTCTTCTCCGCTCCGACCTCGCCCCATGTACGTACAGGTGCGGGAGTGGTGGAGCCCGACCGTTCGCCAGGCATGGCCCCTTCGCGGTTCTCCGTCAAGGGGTTGAAGGGAGCCTCATCCACAATGTCCTTGAACGTCATGTTGGTGGGATCCCGCCGGCTGATCACCCGCCAGTTTTCCGCAGACCCGAACGAGGGCTCCGTCATGAAGCTCCTGCTGCCGTTGGAGGTAACGTCAGCCCAGCCAAGGCCGTCGCCGGAATTGCCAGCGGTGAGGTAAGCTTGCTCCGGCGCCCGCACATCCGTGTTGCTGCCATCAGACACCGTGATCGTCTCCCAGTTGGGGTCCGAGCCCTCGCTTTCTGCTATTGTCGGCGCCGATGGCCTAGGGTTGCGGCCGCGCTCATTTATCGGCAGAGCGGAGGAGCTGGTGGTTTTGTTCGAGTACGTGTCGGTACTCTTGTGGTCTCGACGTCCATATATAGGCGTGTAGGCAATGGTAGAAGCTTTCTTGACTGAGGAGCCCCTCAACCCGGTGACACCAGCCATATCTTTCTGGTATCCTCCTGGCCCCGCGTCATGGATGTAGCTGCTAGTCGGGAACACTTGATGGGTAGAGTCAGTGATGCTTAGATTAGGAGACGGGGCATCATCTGCGTGCATCGACTTGGCGCCGCTCATAAATGGGACATCCCCTTCAACAGTTTCCCAGGAGCGCCTTGGGTCATCGCTCCCCGAAGGACTGATGCTTCGGATAGCGGTTGCTTGTGTTCTGGCAGTGACTGGTCGCGCTGATGCCGCCTCGTAGTCCTCTTCAATTCCGCCAAGCGTTTCTGAGGATCGCCTCGCTGTCAAGACGCGAGGAACTTCTTCCATGTACGCCGCCGCGGCGGGTTTCAACATGTGCTTTGCATTGTTCGGCACGGCGGTCATCTTCTCAACGCGGCGCATCGAGGAGTCAGAACCGTGTCGCAGACTGCTGATGGGGTTGATGATGTTTGATCGAGTCTTGCTCGATAAGTAACTGCGGCTAGCCCGACGGCGTCGCAGGAAGCAAACGAAGAGCATGAGCATAAGCGCAATGAACAAGATCGGAATAATTGTGGCAAGTAAGATGTCTCCAGTGCTTAGCCGACCAGCCGTTTCCGGCAGAGGCGATTCGCCAGGATTACTGGTCGATGTCGAGCTCGGGCTGCTTGTTGTGACCGAGGTGCTTGTTGGGGTACCGTCCGGCGACAAGAAGTTGACGTGCAGTTTTTCGCTTTCAGACAGGCTGGAGGATTTGGAACTGGCATCCACGGTGACGTCAAAGCTGCCTTTCGCATCTTTTGGAACGTTGCCGGAAAGCTTGAAGCCATCGAGCTTGAGCCATTTTTCGGTCGGGCTCACATTAACGCTCAATTTGATGTCGGTAGGGTCCTTGAAATACTGGCTGAGGTCGACATTAAATTTGCCGCCAGGTCGAACTTCCATATCCTCAAAAGTCGACTTGAAGAGACCAGTAGCGATGTTAACAACAACAAGGATGTCCAAGGTGGCAGAGAGCATGCTGCTATAAGTGATGGTGAAGTTGCTGGCATGGTCGCCATCGCGAGGGGTGCCGCTCAACTTGCCGGTATCCTTGTCGTAGTTGAGCCACTGGGGCATGCCTTGAGTGGTTACATCGAGATCGCTCGATTTCACCGGCTTGCCATCCAGATCAATGGCATTTTCCAGGCCGTCATAGTTGAACGCGGTTCCTCTCGTGGCATTAATCGTGACGATGGGGTTCTCAGTAGTAAGCTTGTGGCTGCCCACAACAATATTAAAGGTGAGCGAGGTAGCGGCAAAACCAACAATGTCAGATGCGACAAGGCTGAGGCCAAAGGTCTGAGGCGGCTGCACCAGGGACTCGAATGGCGGGGTCGTGCCGGAAAAGGTCAACGAAGCCGCATCAAACTTGACCCAGGCGGGGAGTGGACTGTTGTTGGATGAGACGGCATAGTAGTTGAGACCGCTGTTCTTGCCGAATGTATCTTGACTGAAGCTGTATCGAAACGGGGTGGCTGGATAGGAGAGAACGGACGAGGGCGCGGAGAAGTTGCCAAACGTTTTTATTTGGTCTTCTAGAGGAATTTGGACAGCAGGCGCAGGTTTTCTCGAAATGACCAGAGTCGAGTCCATGGTGGTCGAGCCAGTTTCGTCGGTGGCCACAATATCGACCTTTTGGCCAACAACCTCGCCATCCGGCACATCGGCGTCCTTGGGAGTGCCGTACAGTCTGCGGTTCGCGCTCTCGATTGAAAGCCAAGAAGGGTGGTTTTGGCCGAATGAGTATGTGATGTTGGAGGATGACACAAAAGTATCCCGCGAGAATGAGTATGTGAAGAATGTGTCTAATCGGGCCGCAAGAGGCAGCTGTGCGTTGAGCGGGAAGGCCAGGTTCGGTTTGCCGCAGGCGAGGCCGGCCAGTTGCAGAGCCACGAGGATTATCGTGAGCGCAGCCATGACGACTCTGCAGCGCCGGGTTGACGAGGTTTTGGCTGATCGCGATACCCAGGGAGCTGTTTGTGGCGACGAAGTTGTTGGAGAGACACTCGTGCAAGGGCGACGGTGATGAGTGGAAGAAGGGAAAGGGGAAAGAGCAGAAACGCCATGTATGAGTGCGGGCGGCGAGGGGTGTATCAATGTCTTTGAAGCTGTCTGCGCCTGATGGCTGGCGACATTCTGCCGATACCGCCCCCTTCATTCCTACACAATCGCCCCACGGCGCATTGTGTGCAAGAGACGACGAGCGGAGCGGGCGGGCTCCGGCGGTCGTAGCGAGCACATTTCCATTACGACGAGAGGCACACTGTCTCGCGTGTCAGCCACAGGTCTGGGGGCGCGTAAAGTGCCTGGGGGGACGCGCAGACGGGCGAGAATGAGGGCTGGGCGGCACATTCCAGAGCGCGGTGGTGACCAGTTGGTCCCGAGGGCGAGACGTGGGGCCGCGCTATTGAACGGGGCGGGATCGATAGCCAGGGCCGTGAGAAATGCAAATGATGATGGTTGGAAGCGCGGAGGATGCAATTTTTCTTGATTGACTCGAGAAGAGTGCGTGCGGATGCGGTGCTGGCTGTTGCACAGGCAGAGGCGGCAATTAGAGTTGGGACGCTGGGCATGGGCCGTGAAGCTATCGATGTACAGTGCCACACGCGACCGGGCACAGTGTGAGTCGCGTCGGCTACGCAGTGGGCAGTATGAGCTGACCCATGATGAGACGGCGACGAGAAGGAAAAAGGAAAGCCAAAAATACATCCATGCAATCTGAGCGACTAGAAACCTTGGCCCAAAATCGGCCATATTCGAGACGTCACAAAAAGAATGGACGGCTGGTGGCTCTGCACATGCCTGGCGCAGGCACTGGCAGGTACAAAATCGCCAGTACCTGGAATTTGGCTGACGACTGGTGGTTGGGAGATGAATTAAGCTTGTCCCAGGCACGGCTATGCTACAGGAAATACCATCAATGGAAAAATAACGCCGTCGCACATATTGAGTACCAATACAGGTACGATGTACTCTTCTATTGCGCTGCAGCCACACCGGGCTGGGTGCAGCTTGGCTACCTGCAAGTGCCTGTCTAATGAGGAACAAACCTTGAGCCGCA